>JAOANK020000078.1:759139-773852 GCA_026257165.2 Telfairia occidentalis
TTAAAATTCATTAATTTAATGAAAATCAAAATTTGCACAAATTTAAGTTTGATTAATATACAAAATTGACCATTAATTAAATCCATAAAAAGTTATAAATTTGAAAGAAAAAAAAAAGCAGCTACATCCCTAAATTCTATCAACTTCATACCTAATATATATATTTTATAATTTATCGAACACACATGAGAATATCTTTTTCAACAATTATTTGAACTAAAATTGGCCGTATGGTAAAAAAAATTGAAATAATCTTTAGAATTTAAGTTAAATATTGAAACACTTATCAAAATTTTTAAATTACAATTTTATGGACTTAGAAATTTAGGGTTAAATTTAATACATTTTATCGTTGAAGAATGAAGTCGATCTTTAAAAAAACACATTGATATGCGTAGAACAATATAACTGGAAATTTGACTATAATAGCTATATGGGAGAAAATTTTGTAAAATATACTTTAAACATGTATTTTCACTCTTTTTGAAGTAGTTTAATAACTTTGACCAGCATATTAGCGAGAATAAATTTGATAGGTATTGTCAACTTATGATATATATCTTTTCAATTAAAAGGTTGTGAGTTCGAACTACACCCTTTACATATTGTTGAACTAAAAATAATTGATAGCCATTAAAGGATGAGACTAAATTACAGTTAACTATTCTGTAACATTATTCAAGTTTTAAATTTTGTTGCTAAATGATTTTAAATATTTTCGTGGTGCTTCCCAACTTTATAATTATTTGAAAAATATTTGTAGATTGTTTTTTTCTGAATCGAAAATATGTGTCATAATCAATTTGACGAAAATAATTGGTGAGGTAATTAGGTGTGAATTGTGATGCGAAAGTGGGAGATGGTGTGGTAAAAACGTGGGACCCACCTAAGACAGTCAGAAAGCAAGAACAGTCAAGTCATCAAACGTGGCCCCCACATCAATGACCACAAAACGCAAAGATAGGGAGGTGGGACCCACTTCAGGATGTGCTCACTCACATCATATGTACCTCTTTCTCTCTCTCTCTCTAAACTTTCTTGAATTAATATAATAAATTAGTTAAATAGTTAATTAAAAACTTTACTTAAATCTGCATTAATTATAGGGATCTAACAAAAGATACAGCATTATTAAAAACGACCGTGCGCAAACGAATACGATGCCTACACAATATTACCAAAAAAAAAAAAAAAAAAAAACTCAAAACGATTAGTCCATAAATATCTTATTTTTCTCTCTCTCTAATTACCTTTTCATTCTTCCATGTGACTTCACTTACGGGGCATGTTCCATTTCCTTTCCTTTCATGAATTGTTAGTTTAAAGTCAGAGTACTCTGTTTTTAATATTCCTTCTCTGTTTTTGTCAACTTTTTCCATTAAAACTAATCAATTATTATTATTATTATTATTATTTCATAAAAAACACTCATCCTTTTTCTCCAGTTTTCCCACTACCTTTCGTATATTTTCGACTTTCATTTTTATTTTCCCTTTTTCCCCTCCACCTTCTTCCTCTCATCCACGCCTATAAATAGCAACCGCCCTCAACACCAAACCACATCCAAAACACTCACTACAAACATCACTTCCAAGTTTTAGAGAGAGAGAAAAAATGGAGATGGGTTTCCCTGTTATCGACATGGAGAAGCTTAATGGAGAAGAGAGAGTAGCTGCCATGGAGCAGATCAACGATGCCTGTGAAAACTGGGGCTTTTTCGAGGTATATAAAAACTTGCCCTGACTTACTTTTTATTGGGGTTTATAATAAAAGTTTGAGTTAATATGATTGACTGGTATGTAGGGAATCGAATTTAGTTTAATTTGATTAAATGGGGGTGCTAATTTGTTTGGGTTGTGTTGAATGAAGTTGATGAATCATGGGATACCGCACGGGCTGATGGACAAAGTGGAGAAGCTGACGAAGGAGCACTACAGAAAGTGTATGGAAGAGAGGTTCAAAGAAATGGTGTTGAGCAAAGGACTGGAGGCTGTGGACTGTGAGATTAACGACACGGATTGGGAAAGCACTTTCTTCCTACGCCATCTTCCCAATTCCAACATGTCGGAAATACCGGATCTGGACGAGGATTACCGGAAGGTGATGAAGGAATTTGCAGACGAATTGGAGAAACTAGCAGAGACAGTTCTGGATTTGTTGTGCGAGAATCTTGGGCTTGAAAAGGGGTATTTGAAGAAGGCTTTTTATGGGTCCAAAGGGCCCAATTTTGGGACTAAAGTTAGCAACTATCCTCCCTGCCCAAAACCTGACCTTATTAAGGGCCTCAGAGCCCACACTGATGCCGGTGGCCTTATTCTCCTCTTTCAAGATGACAAAGTCAGTGGCCTTCAGCTCCTCAAGGATGACAAATGGGTCGATGTCCCCCCAATGCATCACTCCATTGTCATCAATTTAGGCGATCAGCTCGAAGTATGCTCTCTCTAAACTCTCTCTCTCTCTCTCTTTTAGTTGTCAAATTTAACTGCTGTTCTTGCAGGAACATATCAAATATTAATTACAAATGGAACATGGAACCTTATCTTTAAATTTGAAAACTTCAGTAAATTTAATACTTTATTCCAAGATGGGCTAATTGATTTGTGTGTACTTTATAGGTGATTACAAATGGAAAATACAAGAGTGTAATGCACCGGGTGATAGCGCAGGCGGACGGAAACAGAATGTCGATAGCATCATTTTACAATCCAGGAAACGACGCCGTAATCTACCCGGCGGCGGCGCTGGTGGAGGGAGAGGAAGAAAAAAGCAAACTTTACCCTAAATTTGTGTTCGACGATTACATGAAGCTGTATATGGGGCTTAAATTTCAAGCAAAAGAGCCAAGGTTCGAAGCCATGAAGGCCATGGAGGCCACCAACGTCAATTTGGGTCCGATTGCAACTGTCTAAATCCTCTGTGTTTCCAACAAAATTAATGAAAGAAAGAGAAAAAAAAAGGGATTTAGTTTAATTTGTGGGTATTTAATTGTTGGGGGAAAAAAAAAAACAAAATTTAGTGGTACTGGTACATTAGTGCTGACGTTTCAGTGTTGGGGAACAGTCTTTTTTATTTTTCATTTTAAAAACATGATAGCCGTTTGGGAGCCATGAAAAAGCTTCTAGTTGAATTAGTTGATTAAAAATAATGAATATGTGGGGACTTTAATGTGCGTGTGTGTTTCTTTCTGAAATGTGGTTTATCAATTAAAATAGAGAGAGTGAATTAATTAATAGACTTATTTTGTATACATATTGTTGTTCTGTTATTTTGAGTTTCAGTTCCTTTTTTTTCCTCTTTACTCTCACCAAAACCCACAAATTTAAAATCAATGCCTGAAAAAAAAAAATTCAATTTTAATCCCTTAAACTTGTCCATTGTATTAATTATGACCATAAACTTAAAAAGTTTTGTAACTTTAACTCTCTATACAATTTTCGCTAATTTACCATTAATTTTAGCAAAAATTAATATGAAAATTTTAGTAAACCACCAATTTTAATAAAATAAAACATCATATAACATTAAATTTGATTAATACACAAATTAACTATTTAAGACTCAAAACTCACAAATTTCAACCAAAATTCAGCTCTATTGTTGTTTTTCTTTATAATTCTATTCATTGTGTATTTTATATATATTTTATAATCATTAAATGCATATGAAAATAATTTTTTTATATATAATATTTCAAACAAAAATATATTATAGGATAAAAATTACAACATTTTTTAAAGTTAAATTAAGATAGTAACGTTTATCTAAATTTAAAATTAGATTCGGTGAAATTGAAAGTCTAAAGTCTAAATTAATTTTTTTTTTTTTTTAAACACACAAAAGTAGCCAGCTTGGGGCAAATGAAAAGACCCCACTTGACTTGACTGCTTAAAGTAGAAGAAACAAAAACTTGTAAAAAATGTCATAAGAGAGTGCACATAAAGAGATAAGATAAATCAGAAGCAAATATAAAGTATGGGAAAAGGGAAAGCCCAATTGATGGGATGAAAAAAGTTAGAGAAGAAGGAGGCACCTAAATGGATGATAGGCTGAATAATAATAATAATAATAATAATAATAATATAGATTCCAAAAGCACCGTCCGACTTTTTTCCTGACTACTTCATCGTTATCCTTTGCTCAGAAGCACTTCCAAATTTAGTAATCCTATCGTCTTTTCAATGGGCTTAAATGCTCAGTGACTTTCCTCTTTCACTCGCTACAGAAAAGCCAAAATGGGCTTCAAATAACATATACGAACTGCCATTATTATTCACAGACATGATCATTCAAAGCACTGAACCAACCTTACAGTTTTTTCTGGAGGACCACCAGAAAAGTTCTGGAAAGGATAATGCGGGGTTTTTGCAAAATCTCAGAAGATGAAGTCCTACAAGTAAAAGATAATATCTTTATTATTGTATTTTTTTTTTTGAAATAATTCAAAAGTAAAAACTATTTTGAGTTCAACCGTAGAGATGAGAATACGAACATCTAACACTTAGAACAAATATATAATGTCTTAACTATGTTGGATCAAAACTAAAATTATTCAAATCTATACTTACAATAAATAATATAACTGAAAATTATAAATAATAGTTGGAGGATGCTCTCGTACTAAAGAATATGATAGAATTAAAAGAAAGAGAAATCAAATGATTTAGAGATTAATAATGAAATTGATTACATGACCTAATAGAAAATGTCTATTAGTTAGTCCCTCTACTTGTAAAAGATTTCAAACACTTACAATTTTGTCTAATAGGTACAACTCCATCAATTTAACGTTGACACCAAAAAATGCTCGAACCTAGTAATAACAAGTTAAAAAATGATATTAACAATTTAAAGAATTTGTGACCTATTTTACTATTTTAGAAGATTGTAAGGAAAAATAAGAAACAATAAAAGTTAATAAATAGGTGCACAGTTAAAAGTAAGTATATTATAGTAGATGTTATCGGAGGTCCATAACCTCTTAACCTTCATAACTCTTTTGTCTCCTATTTTTGTTGGTTCGTATAATCTATACTTTCGTTTCCCTATAAATATAAGTTGTGTGGAACTTTTGAAATATTAAGTGCAACTATAACAAGTTTTATATTAAAAAAAAAATTGAACAAAGAAAGACGAAATGTTGTCCCTATATATATATATTATATATTTTTTTTCTCTATTTCTCTCCTGTTATTCTCTTATTTTTCTTGTTCTTATTTTTTCTTTAATTTTATAACATGGGCATATTTCTTGAAGATTATTAGAAAGAAAATACTAGAATTAAGAAATAGTGGATGAAGATGAAGAGGGAGCCGACATGTCGTATTACCATGATCAATTCGTTGTCATGAGGAAGGGCACGATGGTAATTAAAGGAAGAAATTTTTGGTTAGGGTTTCGTTTCAATTGGCGCCGCGGTCGATTTGAAGCAAAGCCGCTATAAATTCAAGCGATACAGCCACACCGAAAGCAGAAACTCAAATGCCGAGGGACCTTCGCTGCCGTTCTGCTTCTAAATCAAGCCATTGACGGAATTTTTTTTTCCCTACTTCCCGATCTGTTTTCTGTTATGTCAATTTCTTGAAATTTCTTTCAATTTTTTTTCCGGGATCGAGTGCCTCTGTTCTCAATTGAAACGGCGCTTGAGATTATTCTCTAGCGCCGCCAAGAACAGCGAGGTATAGCGATTAACGAAGGCCGAGATATCGTTTCAGTCGTCATTTGTTATCGGTTGGCGATTCGATTGTTGCTCGTCCACATTCTCAATTCTTTCTTTGATCGAATTTAATTTTACTCTGTGTTTCATGTCGTCAAAAAATCTCTCTTGATTTTGATTCCTGGATAATATCTCTCTACATGGAGAGCTTTTGAGCCGACCCGAAACCAAAATGCGCTCTTTTCACCATTCCTGAAACGGTTTCAAAATCTTTTTCGAGAATCTTAAGAATTGATATTGTTATTAATTGTGTACATTTCATTTCAATCTTCTTGATCTCTTCAGGAATAAGTAATACTTCAAAAACGCCTTTTTTTAAAAAAATATTTTCAGTACGTTAATCGAAGTCTGGCTTGTTGGAGTTTGACCTGAATATTGTGCTTAATTCGCCTTTAATAAGAGAAGAATCCGATCTTCATTTGCCCATCAAAATCTAGAATTTCGAGTGTGCGAGAATGCAGGCAATGCAATGCCAACTGGAAGAATTTGGAATATGGATAAACTTTGACATTAAATAAAGTTTATGATAAAACCCAAAATATTAAGGCAATTGTGGCTAAAAAAAGCATAAATACTTGACCCACGTGGGATTCCCCTTAGGGACCGAGTTTTATGTACATAATATAATCAGTCAAAATTAAAATACATGAGACGGTGGCTAAGGAAAAGAGTCTTCTGGCTTCTGGACTCGATTAGCATCTTCGTACTGAATGTGCAGTAGCTTCATAGAACAGATAATACTTGTTTATTACCTGGTCTTCTGCATTCTTCTGCTTTGCATCTTCTAGGCCAACTTACATACAATTCTTTTTTTTTTTTGCTCACACATAAATCTGGAAAGGAAAAGTGGCATATATAGCTGTCTCTTATGGAGCGTGGGATGTCATTTTCGTATCCTTGGGATGTTGTTTACTCGGAAGTTTTAGATGAAACTGTGGCATATTTACACGGGAACCACATCTGCAGTCTGATTATCGTCGCATGTTATGATTAAACCTTCAACGTAGGTGGGGAGGAGGCACCTTGCCCATTGACATCCCGTTGAGACGGGTTCGGCTGATGGAACTACCATAAGCACATTATCTTGGCGCCGAACAACCCCCATGACACTCACTGTGCTTCCTTCCTTGATATACCTGAAAATGGTGAAAAGTTTCTTAGGTTTCATCGTAATGTAACAGAGGGGTGGCATTCTGATAGTGTTTTGGTGAAGGAATGCAGAGGGCACAAATAGACATTGGTGTAATACCCTTCTTTAAGACGCATTATGCGGTCATCGCTAGAGAGTTTGCGATCAGCTAGCCAGCGTAGGAAGGTTGGAGACAAGTCTCGGTTTTCTTTTGTCACGTCGACAACGGTTGCGGGTTTGACAAATGGAGCAACCTTGGCTCCATAGCCTGCTTTCACTAGCGCTCTTAACCCAGATTGAAAGTCTGATATGTAAAAGTCAGCTACATATCTCTGCATCAGATGTGCAAAAACCAACCCATTACAACTCATCATGTATGCTAAAGAACTGGACAAATTCCTTTTCTTAAAAGATGGAGGTGGTTTAGGATATGGGGTTTTCATGCTGAAAGAATGTATATTACTAAGAAGATAATATTTTTTTTTTAGTTCAACAATGTGGAGTGTAGATTAATAAGTGTGGGATGTGATAATGTTAAAAGTTACAACTAGCCAAGGAAGAGGCTAAGTTAAACACAAGAGGAGTCTAAGAAGAAAATGTATGCAATTCGACTGATTACAATTTTATCCACACCCTCTAAACTTTGGGTATCATTTTATCTTGCCATATATCTGATCAGAAGCACGTGCACATTAAAAAGAATGAAGTAATGTGCCTCGCATGGTGCTCTATTTAAAGTCTCAACACCATTTCAGCCAATGAAAATCTGTAAAAACTGACTGATTAAACTTCAATGTGGGAAACTAATAGCCATACAGAATCCATCAAGTTCTGGGAAGTATTTCAAACAAATTGGTACGAAGAAAACAAACCTCAGAATATCTAGATCCCCAAGAAAAGCATCGGTGTTTAGGATTTGCAGACTTTCTGCCCCATCCTTTATATTCATACAGTTCCGTAGACACGTAAACGCACCTAGGTACCCTCTGATAGGATGATTCTAGAGGAATACTACCACACGTGACAACCTACAAGAGAAAGGGATGGCATATGATACTCAATATCTGACCAACACAGAACGGGATACAAGAACGAGAAGAATGAAAAAAAAAAAATGCAAAGTCCCATAATTGGTGAAAACACAATTTTAGGGAAAAAAAAAATCACAACCATTAAATGGATTTTCCCTTCATTTTAAGTAAAACATGACAACTTGTCCATAAATACCCAAAGAGATGTTAGCTTTCAAGTTAGCACAGCCAAAAAAAACGCACGCTGAATTTTAGTTTTCAACAACCTACACATCATTACCTCCAAATCATTCTATAGAAATTTGACTACAAAGAGTATATTCGATCAACTTGGCAGCCCAGAATTGTGTAATTGTTTTTCCAATTGCTGAGCAACATGTCTAAAAGCAGGAGAGAAGCAAGAAAACCACCCACCTACTATGAAATCTGCACAAGGAATTCTCTATGTTTCACTTTTCTAATATTGGATATTGGAAGGAGGTTGGTTGATGGATGTATGTGTTTGAACTTGAGGTTTTGTCGGTTGAGCTTCAGGATCACCTACCAGGTTTCTATACAAGATGAAGGTTGTAAGTTTATAAGAACACTTAAATTATATGGCAGGTGATCGGTTGTATAGGTCCAGGATGACTTTCCTATCTTCTTAAAAATATTTGTGACTGATGTGATGGCGATGATTTGAAGTGACTTTTTTTTTGGTCTATTTTCATCATCAAGCCACTCAATAATTTGTTGTCAATGTCACCAGATGGCGACCAATACCAGATATGAACTTTCCAAAAAATATATGGAGTTAAAAAATGCTTTAAACTTTGTACAAATATAGAGTACGTACTTGCTAGGAGAAAAATCAAAGGTGGGATTTATTGATCAGTCACCTTATAAAGTAAGCAAGTATTTCAGCAAATACTTCAACCAAGTAATTCTTGAAATTGTGCAAAACTTATCAAGAGAACTCAAAACTTCAGTTGAACAAGTACTGAAATAACCATCCTCGAAGCTACTCGGTTCTTCAAACCGTCGAGAGGAAAGTTTACAGCGCGTCATTAATCGATATGTTAGATGTTTTCCTCACAGGATTATAGAACATCAAATATGTTTCCTTTGATTGAAAACTGACAAAACAATGATCGCATTCAAAGGCACAGTGCAATCTAGCAATGCAAGACTACAAAACAAACACTGATTTCCAGGAGATCGACACACACGAAGGTTCACTGACCATCATACAAACCGAAATAAAATAAGCAATAAATTGTCCGGTAAGATAATAAAGGCCAGATTTAGATTCCTCGTCAAAGATTTAGACTGATTGTGTCCGACCACCGACTCTAAAAATCAGAACCCCTCAATTTTGTTCTTAAATCTTTTGAAAGTTAAACTATAATATTGTCAAACAGTCAGCATCGTATTGACTAATTCAATCCTTTGGCATAATACGATACACAAAAATGGAAAAGGAAAATGCTCTATGATTGGCCATAAAACGTAGAATAATGAGTGAATTGATGGGTCATTATTTTTAATTAAAAAGCTCATTAACGTAATATTAAAAAAAAAGAAAAAAGAAAAAAAAAACTGATTATAATAATGTGAAAGCGAGGGAGAAAATTACCCCAGTGACCTTCACGTACTGTCCATCAATAGCCCCTCTGAGCTCAGCGTCGGGATACCTTCGCACAAACCCTATCAGCCCCTTTTTTCCCCAAGCAATATTCCAAAGAACCGCAACCACCGCCGGCACCAAAAGCCCCCCCGCCGCCACCAGAATTATTGCCTTCTTCACCGCCACCATCAGAAACGCGCCGACCAACAAACCGGCGGCTAGAACCGCCAGAAATACCCACACCACCGCCTTGGAAACCTTGAACCCAATTTTCACATTCTCGCTCAAGCTCGTGACCGCCGACCCGTACATCGTCTTCCCAAACGAGGCCGTCTGCTCCAAGGGACCCGAGCGCCGTCCGCCGCCGCTGCCCGACGATCCAAGGGGACCGGACGTGATAAGGCCAGTGGGCTGGAGCGAAATCGGGCCGGAAAATTTCTTGGAGATCGGACCGGAATTGGAGTGCTTAGTGACGGGTCCAGAATTAGGGCCGGATCGGACCGATCCGCTGTTGTGCTGAGAGGAGGAGGAAGGGCGCGAGGACTTAGACGAAGGAAGGCCGCCGGTTGGGGAATCAACAACATGAATGTCAAACATTTTACCAAGCTCACCGGATTTCTTAACGTCTCCGCCTGTGTAGGGGACGGCGCGTGAGCCCATTGTCGGGGGTCGCTCCTTGAGCTGCTCGGGGCGACCGGAGACATAGAGGCCGCTACTGAGCTGGTGGGATGGAATCCGAGTGGCCATTAAGGGGGGGAAATGGAATTAGGGCTTAGAGAAACGGAGAGAGTGAAGTGGAAATGGAAATGGAGGGAGTGGAGAAGAACACACACCACAGTACCAGAGTGATGGAGTTAGAGAGAGGGTTACAGGGGTGGAGGTGAAATGACGGAAATAGGTCTGTGTTGTTAAATAAATGCCCCTACCCCCTCTCCACTCCTTTCTCGTCTCTGTAATTTTGAATTGGATTTTGGCGATTAAGTATAGCTGTGGAGATGCGTTGTTCTGTTCATCACGGCTCTCTCTCTCTCTCTCTCTAGATTCTGACGGTCGAGGGTCGGTTCCTAGATTTACCATTCTATCCTCTCCTCCTTTTATTTACATATCATGAAAAAATCCAAATGTATACTCTCCAATTTTGAATTTTTTTGAAATTTTTACCGCAACTCTCTCACGAATAAAACACAATAATCACATTTACTTTTCTCATTCTCTCTTTTTTCTTTTTTCTTTTTTTTTTTCCGTCTCTCTTTTGGATGAGAATTTTGAGTTGTTGACTGAACTCTTTACTTTTGAATATCTCACACACAGCTCTAAATACTTAAACTTTTTAAATTTAAATTCATACCCTCCTTAAAATGTTTTGATATGAAATATCAGTTTCTTTTTTAAAAGTTCAATGTCAGGTTAAAATGGTATTTCTTTCGACTTTCAAATGTTCTGGTATGATTCTTGGAAGTTTATAGAAAAATATTTTTTAGTCATTATAATTAGTTTTTTTTTTTTATCTTGTTAATCATTTGATAAAAAATTATTTTCATTTTGAACGTTCCTATCTCACTTATTTTCTTTAGTTCAACATGTGCAGGTGCAGTGGATGGAGATTCAAACTTTTTATTTTTCGGTGGAGAGTATGTCTTTAACATTTTAGTTATGTTTAGATTGGCATCAATAATTTATTGTACATAATTTCTTCTAAGAAAAAAAAAATGTGTTTGTTTGTGTTAGTGTTAGATTTTTGTTTGACTCGTAAACTTGAAAGATTATATCAATTTTCATCGTAGACTTTCAATTTCAATTTCACAAATTGAACCCTAAACTTAAATATATGTGCTATCCTTTTTTCCCTCTATTTAATTTTTACTAATTTACTCGCTAACTTTAACACACACAAAAAAGGTGAAAAACTAATTACAAAAAATCACTAATTTTATGAAAATCAAGCTTTGCATAAATTCAAGTTTGAGTAATGTCACAAAATCAATCATTCAATAATTATGCAAATACTTGAAAATATCAATAAAAACCAGATATACCTTCATTATTGTCTGAAACTTATTAATTTTCATACCAAATATATGTTCTATAATTCATTGACTGCACATGAATAATATTTTTTTTATGCAATGTTTTAGCGGACAAATTTGCTGCATCGATGATGATAACTGAAAGATGGGATGAACACATCCCCGAGTGGCTGATTTCTCTTGGCAGGGACGATTGTAATCCTTAATTCTTTTTCTTGTGTTTTCCTAAAAAAAAAAAAGTAAGTAGAGGTATGAGTCGATTGATGTTGAAGAATCAACAAAAAAGTTGTGGTTAGAGTAAAATGCCACTCAAACTCCGAGTAAACTTGTTCTCTCCAATGATTCTTCCAATCAAATTCTACCATTAGACAAAAATTGCAACACCTTTTAAATTTTAAGTTGAAGATTGCAACAATTTCAAAGTTAAAAGTATAATTTGATAAGTTTAAAATTAAAAAAAAAATGATATACTTTGACAAGTTCATAGTTGAAATTTATATTTTCCAAAAAAGTTTTAATATAAAATTCGAAAACTGAAATAAAATATTTTGAAGTTTAGAATTGAAAAAAATTACAATCAAAATTCATGGATTAAAATAAGTATTAAACTATAATATTAACACTATCGGTCAGATTATCTCAAAAAAAATCTTTGAACTAAATATCCTAGAGAAAAAAAGACAGTGAAATCTCATTAAGCTAATAACCTATGAGAGATTCTTTGTTAATTTGTCGTTGATAGGCTTTCAATACCATGAAAAAATAAAGCTGGTGAAAAATATTGGGTGAAATAAAATGAAAGAATGGAATAAACACAAATAACAATTCGATCATTTATTCACTCGTATTCATTTAAAGTTTGACAAAGTTCCTCTAATAAGAGTTAAAAATCTTATATTTAGGAATTTTTTTTATAATCATTGATTACAAAATTTTGAAGGTTCAACCTTAAATGGAAAGGATAGCTCAACATTGATATGAAAATCTTTTTTAGTGGTTAATATTATAATTTAAAAATTTTATGGAGTTTAAAAAATTGGATTAAATGGTTACAATTCTATAGTTTTAGAGTTTGATGCTAACAACTTTTATAGTCCACTTGGCGTGGTTTAAACATTTTACAATATTTAAAGGCTTAATTAAAAAAAAGAAATTTTAAATGTAGAAAGATGATCGATGAAATTGAATGTTTGGGAGTACGATTGTTAAACCGAACATAGTTTATAAGTGAGTTTTATAATTTTCTCATGTTTTTATTTTAATAAATCAATAAAATTCACAATATGTATATAGAGCATTAATTAACTTTTCCGGTTGGAATGAAAATAGTCAATCTGTGCTAAATTCAATTGATTAAGATATTATACATATTTTATAAAAGTTAAATATTTAAACTTCCACCGCTACATATTTGATCGAAAATAAAAAAAAAAGGAATGGAAATATCATCAAATGCTTTTTATATACGTTAATTAAAAAATTTTGAAAATTAGGATAAATCATATGTAAAATCAAAATATTATTAAAAAAATTAAAATTTAAAAAAAGAAAAAGAAAAAAACGAGAGAAGGATTTACCTCCGAAAGACGAGGAACAGCGAACGGTGGTCCGTAGGATGTTGTAAATGTTGTATTGGCCAAACACTCTTCCCTTCCGGCAAAAATGTGGAATAAGCTAACCCGGACCCCATCAAAATCTTATCCTTCACCTTCATAAATGTAAATCATCTGAAAAATAACTTTACGTTTAATCCGGATGGGATAACTCGATATCAATATCATGGATAAGAAACTCTCGTCCCAAACACTCCCACTTCCCTTATTCCACTCCTCTGCGTTGTGTTTTTGCCCATCGAGCCGACGCACTCATGTGGCTCAACACCATTCCAATTTCTCTCCTTTTTTTTTTTTTCTTTAAATAAAATTTTGTCTAATTGGGCCCCCAATTTTAAAGTCCGTCTTGGTTGTTCATTCAATATTGGGCCCAGTGGAGGTCTTCCCGGATTGTTTCATCACGTCGTGTAAAATGGGATCAACGGCCCAGATCATCCCAGTATTCGACATTAAAATATCAAGGGGAATGTGGGTCCCTTCCTTCGTTCTTTCATCTCCCCTCGCAGTGGTAGATCTCACGTCCACGTCACCACCCTTCCACTTATGTGTAATGTAATGTAATAGTAATACTTCCAAATTTCGCTGGACTTTTGTGGGCCCTTGATTTCCCTAGTTCCACATGTGGACGCCAACTCCTCGTTTACATCTCACGGTCAGGATTTCGCCAACTTTCATTTTTTTAACAAACTTCAGAGGACTAGCAGTTAGATGCATGCCACGCCCATTTCTTCAATCCAATCGCTTCAATTTCTGTTTTATTTTTCAATTTTTTTTTTATCTTACTTTATCCCAAATACCAACCGACATCCAAATAATTACATTTTTACTATGAAAATTATTTATTTAATTTCCACATGTAACTTCAAAATAAATTTTGTTTATTACTCTAAAGAACAAATCGACATCATAGATTAGTATGTTATTGATATGAATGTAGGACACTTGAATTATAAATTTATTGCTGAAAAACATTTCAAAGTTTTGCAATCGTTAACGTGCTATTGTTCGGAATTGGGTCCTCCCTATTTATTTCGTAGGAGTTGTTTGCATTAGTATGAATACTAATTTCAAAGTATGTAATTATTAATGAAATGACATAAATGTTTTATCCACTAAATTAAGCTCAAATTGATGATCTAAACAACCAATTGACAAAAACAAATTCTAATACCATTTAAGTTAAATAAATGTGTGTTTGTGATAACTATAGAAAAAGTTCTTTTGAAATAACATTATTGTTTCTATGAACCATTTTTAAAAAATTAGCAATTTAAAGTATGTTTAGTATAATTTTTTTTGAGTAATTTTAGAAAATAAAAAATGTTTTATGAAAAATTCTTCACAAATAAAATGAACTTAAAAAAAATTAGATTAATTTACAAATTATTTTTGAAGAAACACAAAAAAAAAAAGAATTATCCAAAAATAACTTAAAAGTGATCAATCGAAATCCTTTCAAACACGTAATAAGAAAATAAAATATATCTATAATTAATAATATCACTTTTGAATGTAGCGTAATCAAATAAATTTATTATAAAAAATTAAAAAAATATAAAATATGAATACTATACTTATCTATGTTTTTTTTATG
>JAOANK020000078.1:789835-807050 GCA_026257165.2 Telfairia occidentalis
AGAATGCTTAATTATCTCTTAACTATATGATTCCTAATGCGAGGGATGCGGAATATGCAAGAGCTTAATTAGAGCATCCCAGTAATTTTGTTCGCCGGAGTGAAAACACGAAGGGGATAGATCTATTATCATGACTTTGTATATGCTGTTGGATCAATATATATATCTTATGCAGAAATGAAAAATTTAGGTTTGCTAATCTGTTTTTTTTTTTAAACTCTATCTTGCTTGATGCTTGATTAGATGTGTTGGAGTTAAGTTTTGACAACAAAACTGAAGTTGTTGGGGTTGCAACAACGGTTTTTCATGGCTACCTCCTTAGTTCTCGTATTGTAGTAGTAGTAGCCTTTTAAAATGTTAAGAACGCATTGTCTACATGTCGAGGTGGCTATGGAATTTTGCGAAAGGTGAATATTTTTTTAGTTCAACAATATGTGGTAGCGGAGATGGAACACACGACCTTTTGATCAGAAATATATGTCTTAACCAATTGAGCTATACTCGGTTTTGCGCAAAAAAAATGGATAATATGGAAGCCAAGACATATCTGCTTCAAGAAATAATTAAGCATTTTCTTAGTTAAACAAATGTGGGTATAGAGATAATAGTTATCTTATGCACTAAATTATATTATGATTGACTAAAACAAAATCAGCTTTTTGACTTTTAACACGTTAGATTATATTCTTAGTAATTAACTTGGATTCTATTTCTATATTAGCTTTTGAATTATTTCTATCCCTTCAGAAAAAGAAAAAAAACTTTTGAACTATTCATTATTTTCATAAAGTACTATATGTGTTGAATTTATTCTTTACTATTAGATTAAATTACATCAACTTAAGTCAATCATAGCATAGTTCAGTGATAGAACACTTAGTACCATTACAAAGTTCGATTCTCCAACTCAACGCAAAAGTACATCAACTCAAATTTTTTAAAATTCACTTTTGTGAATCATAAAATCTATGCACTAAACTCATGTTGCAAAAACTTAACTCAAATAAAAAAAATCCACAAACCTTAGCTTGTTAAAATATTAAAATGTTAAAATTGTGGGCCAAATATTACTAAATGTTATTGGTAAGATTTTCGTAAAACAGATGAACTTGGCTCCTAAATGTTAAAAAAAATGTGGGTGCACCATTTTTTATTTTTATTTCTTTTTTTGGCTAAACGAACTACTAAGAATTATCTTGATATTATGCTCTCTCTCTTTTTTTTTTTTAAAGAAAAAACGAATAAATAATTTGCTCTCCTCTTATTTATGAAAATTGGTCAAGTCTCCCTTATTAGATTAAAAGAAGACTAAGTTTAAAATATATTGAAAGATGATATCATTTTTTTAAGCAAAAGATGATATCAAATTCAAATTTGAAAATTCAGTGAGTAAAATAATATTATAATCTAAAACAAACCCTATCTCGTCGCCTTGAAAGATGAACGGTCACGATCTCTCGATACCCATCCGCCTTTGCTTTTCACTGAGACGTGCTATTAAATGGTCCGCTAGGGCTCGCTACCTCTACTTCTCAAATCTAAACGCTGCCTCCACCACCTCGTCGTCTCCCTTAATTCTTTCCGCCGCCGCTATTTTCTTCGATCCAATTACTTTTTCTTTTTCATTCTGAATTTGGTTTTTATGATTTGTTTTCTGGAGCTTGAGGCTGCATGTACCAAGAGAAGGGCGTGAAAATTAATCGATGCCCTTGTTCTTGACCTGCCGAAGAGGCTGCAGCCAGATCAAACTACAGAAGTTAACTGGCCGGTCGTTGTTTGAGATCTCTTCCGATCTCCGTCGACGAATCTGCTTACCGAACTTCTTACATTTTTATTCTCATTTTTCTTTCCTTCATAATCCGTTTTGGTTATAATATTTTTCTCTGGATTTGTTTGATTATGAGAAGGGGAGATGAGTGAGATTGCATAGGTTTTAGCCTTTTCATGAGAACCTTCTCTCACATCGATTTTTCTCTGTCACCTTCCAGGCAAGCTGCTTTGATTTTTCAGTAGCTTGCGTCTATCGGTGCCTACATCTGTCGTTTTTTCTCTGTTCTTCAAGTTTTAATTTGATCCCATTTTCAATTTTTAAGCTTCACATGCTCCATCGCAGGATTGATTGATTCAACCGGTGTCTACAAAGTTTTACAAAAACGAAATTGAAATTGGAGATCCATTTCTTTAATTTACTTGAACAAGCAGACTCATTACTAATGAAGATATAAATTCTGCAATTGAGGTTGTTTCTTGGGCTCTGAAATTTGTAGCTAAGAACGGGTTAAAGCCCCATTAAATAATCTGTACATTACAGACCTTCTGTCTGTATGGTGATACATTGCTCTGAATTTGGAAGGGATTCAAAACTCGGGACAGAAATGCATAATTTTGGACCATAAAGAATCAACCAAATACAATCTGATCTAATTTCATTTACAATTTATTGACCTATCATGACTGTTATAACAGCAATCCATTACCATTATCCACCAAAAGCAGCAGTTAAATTTCCAACTTTGAAACCGATGTTCCGGCCAAAATCTTCCCTGCAATGGTAGGCGATCGCCGGCAACGCTTTAAAACACATCGAATTCCTTTCCGGAAAAGTTTCTGCTTCTTCCGATCCTGAAACTTTATGGATCGAAGCTTCGTTTGTTGTCCTCTTGTAAGAACCGAACCATTTTGCCTGCATGTACCCCTTCCTTCTCCATGGAGGCACGTGCATTTCACTCATTTTCATGGACTCTTTCATGGCAGAGCACATTAATCTCACTACCTGCTTCAGCTCCTCCAAATTCCCGACGAAGATTTCGGGAAAAGTCTTGATTAAGGATTTGTATTGATGGGTTGGACGGGCAATTTCAAATTCTCTGGCCAGAAAAATTTCTACTATGTACCGATTTCCACCAAAATTGACATCGATGAACTCATGCTCTCCAGCCGGAAACGACCGGAGTTTCTCCAGCTTCGATTTGCATAGTCCTGCTCGCGTTGAACAAGTCAATTGATCTCTAATTCAACTTTTTCTGTGTGAAAAAAATGGTCGGTTCAATGTAAGGTGTGAAAGAAAAAACTCACCGGCATCGAAACCTTTTCTGCGCAAATGGGCCATTAATTGTCGTTTAATCCCCTGGAGCGATCTTCCTCCGACGAGCTTCGTCAGTGCTTGTTCTGCTTCAGTTTGGATTTGTGCTCTGGCATCGATTTCGTTCTTATTTTGCCAGGAACCAAACAGATTTTGCAACTTGATGACGGCTGCATCTGAATCGCAGGAGAAACCGTCCGATTCTTCTTCTACACTGATGTGATTCGTAATTTCGTTATCATCTCTTTCGATGAACGACTTGACGAGGTCGAAGAGGTCGGCGGATGTAGAGTTATCCGGCGAATGGTCGCTGCCGCTGCTGCTGTACCAGAGGGCGGGATGAGGTCGGTGGTGGAAGACTGCGGCTAATCTATGCATGTTTTTGGGCATTGCTGTGAAATGTGAGTGGAGAATTAAGGTTATGGTTTTTTATTGTGGTTGTTCGTGAGAGTGTGGAAAATGGAAGATGTGGTCATCCTGTCGCGAACATGGAGTTATGGTGTTGTGTACGGTTTTAGACTTCTCCACATAGAAGATTGAACTGGAAGTAATATTATGGAACCATCGCGGTGACTGCTGACGGCGTTTTCGCCAAAAATCCATTTTTTTGTTTTTCCACTTTTCAGAAAAATTTACCCAAAAAAAAAAAAAGAGAGAGAAGTGATTTTGACTGACCATGTTTTCTCTTCACGGGAAAGAAACCATTGGAGTACACGGACGACGAGACTACGTAATTTGCATTTCCTATCCTCCCAAACATTTAAATTAATTAAACCGAACATAGTTTGATATTTACTTTTTAATCAAAATAATACTTTAAAATTTGATAATCAATCTACACACCTTTTAGTAGACAAGACACAGTAGTACATCTTTAAAGTTAATTTGTTTCACTTCTTGAATTTAAAAAAAAAATGCAATTACCTTCCAAGTTCCAAACTTATAAAATGGTTTACCATTATAATTTTGTTATTATTATATTATAAGATAGGGATGTATAAACCACTTATGAACATGTACCATCAAATCTTCCAATTATAATATCAACCATGACATAATTTTAAATAGAGATATGTCTTAGTTCAACAAATTATGTATAGATGTCAAATCGTTAACCGGTTAAAAACATATCTCTCCGATCAAGAAGTCATGGATTCGAATGCTTCTACCCAACTCAAAAAAAATTACAGTTTTGAATGTTAAAAAAGATGATTGGGCTAAAAATTAAATTGAAATGGGATTAAAGCATAAACATTAATAAATGTGTAAAATAGAGATGGAACGTTTTCGGTAGGTTAAGTTTAGGTATTTTACTCAAAAAAAGAAAAAAAAAAGAGAAAAAAAAGAAAAGAAAAACGGTGGTCTATGGTATGGCCGACGGCGTTTATTGGAAACTTGTTGAACGAGTTGTAAATTTGTAATGTAATGACATGCAATTCTCGTCCGTCTCCACGTGTTTCCCACGAGCGTCTGTCCTCTTCTACACGTAATCCCCTCTTCGATGCGGAAAATTGGCGCAGCTTCCTTTCAAGTTTCAACTTAAAACGAATATTCTTTTTATTCTTCTTTTTTAAAAAAAAAAAAAAGTTATTAAGATTAATAATAATATTTTTTTTTTAGTTCAACAACAAACGGGGTGGTAGAGATTTAAATTTACGATTTTTATTTCTTATCCAATTAAACTATGTTTTAGTAATTAAAATTAGTTAATTCTTCCTGAATGGCCACTGCGATAAATCTCCAATGTCCAGATTCATTGAATCTGGTTTTATATCCCGTCCAGCCCAATACAATTTTGCTACAACAATGATGGGCCGCGATTTTGTAGTAGCCATCGTGATTGTCTCTTTTAAACGAAAAGTTAGTGATAATCTTAAAACTAACCGCTAAATTATCAGTGTATTTACATTATGTGTTGGAAATTTAAGACATCTAATCTTTCCTTCTATATTAAAGTTAAAACATATGATGACGACAAGATTAAAAGAAAAAAAAATTACATCAATTTATCTTCATTATTTCAAGTAGAACTTTACTTATATTTGATTTTGAAATTTTCAATATAGTTCTTATTCAAAATTTTAGCTCAATTTTCAAATCGTATCCTTGTATTCTAAAAGTTTAATTTAACTATAGTTTAATTAAATTTCACAAATATCATCTCTTTGAGAACCTACCTGTTTCCCTATTTTTGTTTATTTACTGCTAAACTTTAAGATTTAAGCAACATTTGAAATGATAGCAAAAGAAAAAAAAAGCTCATAAAACAATGGAGATAACCAAAAGAAATTACTGGCTAGATTAGTAAAATTCATATATGGGTGGTATGATATTTATTATCACCTCTAGATTGAAGAATTTTTTTGCTAAAAAGTATTTTTCTATGGTCAACTAGCCAAATAATAGAATTACATCAACTTATTTCTACATTTTAAAAAATAAGTATCATGTAACGATAAAATGCTTTATGAGATGATTGAATATAGAGACTAAATTGAAACATCTAAATCATAGTAATAAAAAATTATTAACTTGAGCATAGTTCAATTTATCAAGACATATATCATTATCCAAAAGATCAAAGGTTTGAATCTCACTTCACATGTTGTTAAATTTAGAATATATATATATATATATATATAGTATTCAAATTGAAATTATGTTGTTTTTTTTTAATTCCCTTCTTCGTGGAAGTGAAATTGAAACTAAAATTCATGAGAACAATCTTTTGAAAACGAGAGGTTCACATCATAGCTGAGAATGGGCTGGTTGGACTTGAATGGGTTGGGTGGGCCTGCTTGTCTGGTGGGACTAGAATGGGTTGGGCCTGGTTGCCTGCTTGGGTTAGAAAGAGTTGGGCCGAAACTGTCGGCAAGCACCGGCCCATCCGACTGCAGAAGACCCGCGTTCTTAGCTCGTAATTAATCCCCTCAAAAAAAAACACACGGAAAAGGGTGGAAATGAACACGAACGAACGGTCAAGGGAGGGGAAAGGATTGTACTCAAAAAAAAAAAAAAAAAAAAAAGGGAAGGGAGAGGATTCACATTCGAGGAGGAAGATTTGAAGAAAATTATATAAATCAATCTGAGAGAGAAGAAATTACTTTTAAATTCAAAGCTCCAATAAAAGGAAAACCAGCTGGTCTTCGTCCCTTTCTTCCTTTGAAGGCAGGAGACAGATTATCGGCCATCTTAGACTGATCCGTTTCCCGGTGAAATCTGGAGAATGAACCACAACAAAGTCATCTTTATCAGCTAAAACGGTCCGTTTTCTCCCCCTCTCGTCGATGGAATATACAGCATTCAATGTTTCCTTATTTCCTCGGCTTTTGATTGATTTTTTGCCTTTTTATTTCCCCCTTGGATTCAAATATTCAAAACTCACAACAACTGGGAAGGGTGAATCGTTTATCGTATTTGATATTAATTTGATTCCAAATGTAAACGTTCGGTTGTGGCCTGTGGGCAATCGTTCATGATAGATCTTTCTATTTACGCGATTTATTGTATTCCACCGATAAACAGGGCTACCCCAATCCAGGAAATGGAATACTTAATCTGGGATCTGCTTCTTCTTGTTCTACATTTTTGGTTGTGAGTGCATCCTTAATGTCTTATCTTAAATGGATGCGATTGCATTGGTTTTGAATGCTATGGAATTCCATTTTGACGTTGTATTACTGTTAATTGGAGCTACATTAGGATTTAGGACGATGTAAAATTTCATGTAAACGATTGGGTTTATATATTTTTATTAGTATCAGAATCTGAGAGAGCCCGGTGAGCCATTATTTCCCGAGTAGTAGAGCACTTAGCTTGTTTTTCTTTTGGCACCTGGTTCAATATTTGATGATTGTCTAAACCTTCTACTTCAGGATCTTTCGCTGAATATTAACGATATTTAAGACGACGTGGTCGAGGATGGCTGATGGAATATCAAGTTTCTGGGGTCCTGTCACATCTACAATAGAATGTTGCGAGAGGAATTATGCTTATTCTTCTTATGTTGCTGAATTTTTTAACACAATGTCAAACATCCCAACCATTCTTTTGGCTCTGATTGGTCTTGCAAATGCCTTGAGACAACGTTTCGAGAAGAGATTTAGTGTACTTCACATATCGAATATGATACTGGCCATTGGTAGCATGTTCTACCATGCCACATTGCAGAAAGTGTAAGTTCAAAATAGAAATATGCATAATGTGATTTGATCAACTACTTGCATTATCTAGGTGTTCGGTTGCAGTTTCATCCATTTTATATGGCTGGTGAAATTTGATATATGTTTGTGAAGCTATAGGGTCTTGAATGTTTGTTTACAATTGAGAGCTTTCACAATCAATGATCAACACTTTGTTTTGTAACCAGGCAACAGCAAGGTGATGAAACACCAATGGTCTGGGAGATGCTTCTTTACATGTACATTCTCTATTCACCAGATTGGCATTACCGAAGTACGATGCCTACATTCCTCTTCCTCTATGGAGCCGTTTTCGCGGTGGCTCACTCAATTCTCCGTTACGGGATTGGTTTCAAGGTACATTATGCAATTCTCTGTCTCCTCTGCATACCTAGGATGTACAAGTATTATATATACACAGAAGACACCTCTGCTAAGCGGCTCGCTAGGCTGTACTTGTTGACTCTTCTCTTAGGCATTTTCTTTTGGGTTATCGATCGGGGTTTCTGTGAGAAGATATCACATTGGATTATCAATCCTCAGGGTCATGCCCTGTGGCATGTTTTCATGGGTTTGAGTTCCTATTTTGCAAACGCATTCTTAATGTTTTGCCGGGCACAGCAAAGACGATGGTCCCCAAAAGTTCTCCATTTAATGGGAATTCTCCCCTACGTGAAGATTGAGAAACCAAAATCCCAGTAAGAAGCCACGAATGTCAAGAGAAAGTACGACAATTTTTGACCTGTGTTGGGTGTTTCCCTGGTGGTAGAGAGAGAGAGAGAGAGAGCAATCTTTTGGGCAATGTTATTTCTTTTCCTTCTTTTCACCATAAGGAATGAATAGAAACTTAGATTTTTGTAGTACAAATAACAGCAGTTTATGTATTTTTGTTGATTGGCATCAGGGCTTGATTCTCGAGGATTTATCGTTACATACAATAACTTAGCATTTAACCCTCTCACACAACTCAAGTGGCTTCTCGGCATCTGTAAAAATTTGCAGCATGTTCATCTTTTTGACTCCCTGTAGTTTTTTTTTTTTTAACCGTCTCTGCGCCTATAGTTGTTGATATGTGAATAACGTCCTACAACAAACAAATTATTTTCAATTTTTTTATTCTCCGTACAAAATTTCCAATTCGATTTCACATCGTGATTCCGTATACTTTTTTAATCAAAGCTTAGTTGGATGGTTATCGTCAGATGTCTATACAAAAAATGTAAAGACAATGAAAAGAAATAAAAATACTGAGGTTAAAAAAAGACTAAAATAGAAAAGAACCGTTGCTTCATCATTTTTATACAGCGGTGATGTAATATAAGGTGATAGGTTCATTGTCTAAAATGGTTTCTCTTGATCTTCACTTCCAACCGTTCGTACGCAATCGGATCGATGTTTAATAATCAACCAGGAATCTTTTTTCAACTTCGCATAAACAGGAAAATTTGTAATAAATTTATAATATTACATCAGTGCATATTATTCAGAAAATAAATTAACAGTATAAACAATTCAATCTATCGAACAAGATTATTCAGAAAGTTTATTCATTTATGACTAATCTAATCGCTAAGGCATGCTACTATTTATGGAAGGTGGGGCGAATCACAGCAAGAATAAATCATTACATGATATTTTCGTTCATTTCACTAAGGTACAATGTCCGAATTTCTGAAACAATATGAGAGAAAATGAAGGCCTCTGAGTTTAGTTCTAGGCTTTCTAGCCAACCATCCGCTGTCGCAAGATTTGCGCAAGCTTCATGTAAAGAGCTGCTTGTTCCTCGAATGTGAGATTCACTAGGATCTATAAAGCAGCAATACACTCAACATTATGTGATTTTAGACATTATTAGAGAAAAGCTTAAATCATAGACAAAGAGATAATGGGACACGTAGGATTACCTGGTCCAAGATTGTGTCAACAGATAGGTTCTGAGCCACAACGAACGACTGATGATATATGTAGGCGAAGACGGCCATCACCATCTGCGTAAAGTATCATGCAATTATATTTATGGCAGTGCACAAATGAGGAAAGGGTAACACTATCTGAATTAGCAACAAACAGAACTATTGTGATATGCAACACAAAGATATTCATACTTTTAAACCAGCTACAACCTCCCCCTAGATAGAGGACAAAGTCACAAAACTACTCGTTCTCATCTTCAAGCGGTAGGTTTCCACATAAATGGAGGGGTAAAAAAGACTAAAACATGGCAGCCTTAAACTTAAGCATGTGGACCTGCACTTAGAAGTGATCAACTTAAACTATCAAAATACAATCAGCGAGGACGGAAAAGGATCCAAGTCTCCAATGATTCCATTGATGAAATATTGGAAATTTTCAAACTAAAATGAAACCTGTAATAACAGCCATTGTATCAAGGGTTTTTAACCTCTCCAAGATTTCCATGGTTAGATGGGCAAAATTTTCAAACGAAGATCTTCCAGAATAATTTCATCACAATTAGTACTCCTGATGATTGAGGTTTTTTGGGCAGAAATTATTGAAAATAATCGCAATGAACTCTAAGAATCACTGTCAAGTTCCAACTGGAGAACATAGTCGTAAAAGTCATCTAAATGATCCATCCAAAGTCTCTAATATAATATATGAATCTATGGTTTCTTCTCCAGATATGTTGTTGATCAAGAGTTCTGTGTTACGTAAATTAACTGAAGGCAGCAATGTTAAGAGTTTTCTCAGTAGTTCACCTGACAATCCATTCTATCTGTAATTCCACCGTGTCCAGGAATACTATCACCAAAATCCTGCATCAAACAGAGAAATGATATATAATGATAACTGATCTCAAAATTGAGACTTTGAAAAATACACAAGGACGGTAGTCAAAATGAACCTTGACTTTGAAAGCTCTTTTGAAACCACTCGCAAAGAAGCCTCCAAAAGGAGCAATTATTGATGCAAATAAACCAAGACATAATGCATGTCCTTGAACTGGAAATATGCATACCTTCTTCCAAGGAAACTGAAAGAAAATATAGAAATGTGAGTTCCTCACAGATTTTGAAACAACTTCATGAAGTACTGCAAGCTAAACAATATTGCAAGAAATTGAAAAAAGAGGGAAGAGAAATAGATGAACGACAGATCAAGGATGTCAAAAAAGCCTTTCACAGCATCAAGAAACTTGTTTATCAAAGATTCAATAAAAATTATTAGTGCAAGTTTGATCTCTAACATAACTAATATTTGGCAGAAAAATAGTGAGAACATCCACCTTAAAAGCCGAAGAAAGTAGTACAATATACATGCCATGCCTATAGATTGAAAGATTATGCCTCATACCAACTAAGTAGGGTGGGAATAGATAATTTTTTAGGGGCACAACAGCCTTAGCTCTAATACCCATTGTTGAGTGAAAAACACGCTATAGCCAATAAATATAGGCTAATAAATTTTCCAAAATTAACCTTTCCTCTATTGTGTAAATTAAATGGGCGATAAAGAATTAAATTGATACCAACAGCATACATATAAAATTCTCATAAGAAAAAACCATTGGACAAAATCTGACTAGATATTCCATTAAACATAGCTAAAGATACATATCACGTGGATACAGTATTCTCTTAGATGCTCTCTGTACACTACACATTGTATATATCTCACTCTCCTCTCTATCCCACTCGCTGAGAATCCTTCAGCAATTTCTCTCTAATCCAGGTTGATCTCCAAAGCCCATATCGCTTCAAGACGTCTCTCTCTTCTTCATTATGTGGCTCAAATGGGCACTCCTCTCATGTAAAGCTTGAGTGGCTCACAGGCATACCTTTCACTGCTCTCCCTTAGAGATTTAGTCTATAGGTCTAATAATAGACTTGCTGACTTGGCCAATAATTCAAGTTCTAACATATGTAAACTGAAGTTTTCCGACCAAAAAAAAAAAAACCACAAATGTAAACTAAACAGAAATCAAGAAGATAATTGGCCTCAGCTATAGTCAGATTAAAGACATACATAGATGCACATACTGGAGACAGTTTTACTATAATAATGTAAAATTAATGGCTAAGACACGATAAAAAAAAATGCTAAAATTAGAAGGGATAGAAGAAATGTACTATTCATATTAAATAAGAATAAATTTATAGCTTTACTGACCCAATCAGGAATCCATCCTGGCAAAGTGAAATATTCGGGTTTAAACAAAGGACCAGGATCACAGTGAAGCCAACCCGTCGATAAATCCTGGGATTATTGGACCATATGACAGCAAAAGCTTCAAAATATGAACAAGCCTCATCAAAAGCAAGAAAAGTGTTTTTGCAAAACAATTACCGTTCTAGGACAAGTAAGCCACTGATAACGACCCATGACATTAGCAAGCTGCAAAAACAAAAGAATATGCCATGTTCATTAAGTACAGATGTCCCACTGCATATAGAATGTTAACAAGTAATCATTCTAGATATACATAGCGTAGTAATTTCTAATGAAGCAATTCTATATAGAAATAATAATTCTTTCAATGATTGGTTCCATCTTCACCAATACGTATACAATTAAAAAAAGCATTGCAATATCAAGCATCCAGACAGGATACTAGTGCTTCATAATTCTGAAAATAAAAACTACGAAGCTCTATCACCTACATGGATGATTAGCAGTCGAGCAACTTCAATAACAGGTTGACATAAGAAAGCCATTAAATCCAGTGAGGAAAATGGAATGTAAAGGAAAATTTGCTCACACCAAAAGCAGATATAATCGTCATAACAGAGGCTCCTATAAATCCCTCCCAAGTTTTCTTTGGAGATAACTTGATCAATGGTGTTCTTCCAAAGAAGAAACCAAATATATAAGCAGCAATATCATTGATAACAATAAGTGATGCTGGTAGGAGAAACCTGCAGAAATATTACTCATTCATAAGGGAAAAGGTGAAATTTTAAGGCTAACTTCAAACCATAGAAGATTTGCTTTTCTTTAACATAGCATGTGTGTCCCTTTGAGTAGGTTGAATTACCAGATGATTCCTTCAAAAATATTGGCTACTGTGAAAGAGGACTGAGTAAAAACGACAATTAGAATCATATGCGTCCATGCATACTGGCCAAATTGATATTTGTACATCTTCTTCTTTAAGGTAAGAATGAACCACATAAAACCTGAGCCCAACCAGAAGGGGAGAAATAATGAGGGAATAACGTTACAATATTGTCAAGAAAATTTAATTTTCCAGACAATTGAAAAACCTAATATAATTCAAGAAAAAGAAAATTTTGAAAGAAAAAAAATAAATGGAAACTAATCCAAAAAAAAAAAAACCATGAAAATGTTGACACATAGATTTCCAATTTTAAACTGCACACCATGGCATGACGTTAATGGTATTGGTTAAAGTTTCAAGATGGCTAAATATTTAATAGGAACGCTAAAAAAAGAATCACCAACCTGCAATGTATAAAGAATAACAAATAACCATATGATACTTGATGAGAGTGCTCACTAGCTGATATAAAAATTTATCTGAAGTGATAGTATTAACAAGCCGCTGACTTAAAATACGACCATACACAAATAGCATTGCTGTGAAGAAGAAGTGCCTGCACTTGAGATGTAATCAATTAGTAAATACAAAACGCAGGCTACTAAAAGAAAAAAGAGTAAAAAGCATGCTGCTCGGAATCATAAAGTAACCAGTAATGTAGAGACTAAAGAATAGACCAACAAAAAATACAAGCAAGCATCGATATTACCAATTTAGTAGTCGAAATCCTGGTAGACGAGTATCCTCGCGAGCTTTCCTGAGTAGGTTGAACAGTTCCTTTGCCATGAAAACTTGAATAACCACAACCATAGCAGTAATATAGAGATGCCCCAAGTAAATAATTAATGCAAAACCCCCAATCATCCAAATTGTTGAGTATGCACGGATCAACATCGATTTGTATTTATTGCGGTCATTAACTAGTAATTTGTTTTCATTTGGCTTGCTATCCTCTGAGTTTATTACCTAAAAATCAATTGAAAATTAAATTTGTCATGTAAATCAGCCAATATCCCTATCCATAGTTGCTGCACCTACAATGAGAGGGAATATAGCTAAAAATAGTACAAATGAAGCGAGTTGACAGAAAGAAATATAGCATGGAGCTCTTTATACAATTAGGCATCTCTGTTGTTACTACTATTAAAAAAAAGTACCAAATATCATTTTAACTTGACTATTTGTGGGGTGTTTCATGTGGAAAAGAGATGATAGTGAATAAAAAGTGGTTCGCATCAAAGAGGAGGGGGAAGAAGTGGCACACATCACTTGGGCGCCTGCGATGCCGAGTCCGGCCACCAGGAGTCGACGGACTATTGGTACTATTGTCGTTCATCATGGTCAGAAATCCACTTATCACTGGATCCTAAAAATCATTAGCTGCACAAGAACTGTTCCCTGAAACATCAATCCAAAACAAGACCATAAATTCGGGACTGAAAGTATTGATTTCAACATACATAAATGCGTATGCTATGCACACAGTGTACATAGCAAGTCGATGCATACAAATATGTAAGCACAGAACGGGTTCCAGTAAACCAGAGTTATGCAGTTCTCAGCTCGAAAGTTAAACATCAGAAAAGCTTGAATTCAAAAACCCAAAAAAAAAAAAAAAAAAGCTGAATACTCGATTCCATTTCCAAAAAACTCACAGAAACTTCCGCACACTGTTTGAGAACAGATAGTTAGATTACTTCCAAGCATGCTGTCAGTTCACTTCTAAGTTCTAACTAGTGAATATAAATCTAAGCCGATTGAGTTTAGTACCAAAGAGTAACGAACCAAGCAAAATTCAAAAACAAGTCAACAGTCCCTGTAGATTCGAAGGAGAAATAAAATTCCGAAAACCAAGTTTAGAGTTCATCTACAAAGTTACAAACAATTCCGAACCGCCGCAAAAGTAGTACAGAAAATCAAATAGAGAGAGATAGAGAGATAAACCTGGTGTGGTTTTGGTTAATATGAGAACAATAGAGGGGAACACGAAGGAGAGGCAGAAGAAAGAGAGACCGAAAACGAATAATTTGAGGATGAGAAAGCAACGCAAATTGATTTCTCGAATTAAGACGGTTGGAATTCGAATCCTAATTTTTTCTGTTTATTACACTCCTTCGGAGTTGGGCTGGCAAATATTCGTCGTACAGTGGCCGTTGGATCTTTCTCTCTTTACACGTGGCGTTCTTTTATCGCTCCACGTAGGTCTCTGTTTCTTGTCCATTGGCGGCCCCCTGTTCGTGCTCAACTTTTTAACCAGTTTTAATCTTTATAGTTTAAAATTGGATTTTTAAGCTGCACTTTTTCAGTAATTATTTTATTTCAAAGCTGAAAAGATTCCATTGAAAATTTTAAAATATATCTTCTCAATTATAAATTTGAATAGATGAATGCCAACTCACTCATTTAGATATCTACTTTTCATTTTGGGGTTGGAGGTTAAAATTCTCACCCTATAAACATTATACTTAAAAAAATGTTTAAATAATTATGAAAGGTAACAAAAAAAAAAGAGAGATCTTATAATTATATAATAGTATTAGATAAAATGAAATTTATTTTGTTGTGTAGGATCAATACAATACATTTTTACCTGTATAGTGTCTGCATTGCAATGTTCATGCATCTATAAATAAACAGTTTTCACTTCATACTTGATGGTTGTCCAACAAATCTATTACCTCTCTTGAGGTAGATAGTTCTTTGACCTTGGTGAATGACTAAAAAAAATGGGGATGTTGAACGGTTTTTTTTTTTTTGGTTCAACATTTGCAGGAATGTGGAATCGAATCATCGACCTCTACAATGATAGTACGTGCTTTTATCCACTAAACTATGTTCGGATTGACGGGTGTTGAGTGTTTCTTCTTCTAGAATGTTAGCTAAATGAAATTAAAAACAAAAAATTGGCAGAATCAATGGCATGCAGGGGCGTTACTCACCCTAAAAAGAAAAGCATTATGGTGGCTCATACTCTTAGCCACAAATGCTGCAATAATAATACCTGGTTTATTAGATATATGGACCTTCCCTCCAAGGCTCCAACATTATGGTTGGAAAGTTTATTGTCGATAGATTTGTGGAAATTGTTGCCCAAGTGGCACTTTACAATCTCATTAATAAATTTTAACTTCAATTAGTTAGGGCATTTCTTTTCGACTAAAAAATTTGTGAGTTCGAATTTCTACCTACATGTTAATGTTGTTGTACGATAAAAACATACATATTGATTAAGAATATCACTAAATTTCTAACCCACCATCAATTATTTAAGAAATAAAGGCAATAATTGAAGGGCTAAAGTTGATTAGGCAAGCAAAAAAACTTCCCTATTAATGATTGTTAGTTAACAATTAGAGCTAGTGAAGGAGCGCAGGACGGAAATCAATCTCTTCAAGTTTTGGTAAGTGTTTTAATTGGTTAAAAGCACTTTTTAGACTTTTTATTGTACACTACCAATTTTTTAATACACAATTTTAATCTTTGTAATCACTTTAAAAAGACAGGTTAAAAACAACTTCGATGAGTACAATTCACCCCGTCCAGGTAAGTACGCTAGTTATATATATAAGCCTTCTTTATCTTCATTTTCCATATTTTATAAATTGATTTTAACCACTCTCTTGAGTTGTTAAAGGTGTGCACAATATATAATCTTGCACACGAATTATAAATATATAATATCACACTATGACAATTTTATTAGCTTAAAATATTTTTAATAAAATCTAAAATTAAATTCATGTCAATCAACCACCTATATCTATAAAAATAAAAATGACTGGAAAGAACTACTTTAGCGCTCATGCCACTGTTGGAACTTCATAGCACTAGAATCACAACTTTACTTATCGACTCCGATAATCATGTTTAAATTTTTAATTTTTCTAAATTAGTCAACAGTGAAAATGAGAGAATCAATCTTCCACTTTTAAAATGATTGAATGATATAATACTTACCTTTTAGGTAAGATAGAAATTCTTTTAGCTCGAGCCTCTTCCACTCTCTCTCCATTAATGAGATAAGGTAGTTTTTTCCCTTTTTAGTTGGGATCTCTCTCTCTCCCTATTTCTTGCATTTTTTCTTAGTCAACAACATATATGAGGATAAGGTTTGAACTTATGACCCTCTTTATCAGGACATATGTTTAGTTGAGTTATATTCAAATTGACTCATTTCTCTTCACCGTTAATGAGATGATTTTTTTCAATCATTTCATTTTTTTTCTTGAGTTCAATAACATAACAATAATTTACAAATAAATTTTAAATATATATTTTTATTCTAAACTACTGGGGTTATATATAATCACATCCTCTAATATTCAATTTTCTCAATCACTCCCTTAAACTTATAAGATTTTACAATTAAATAACCCTTGAATATATTAAAATTCATAGATCATTCACTGTCAAACAAGATTGTTACAATGAAACATCAAAAGATAGAATTGTTACCATTCAAGCCTTTTTTTTTTTTTTTTACTTTTTAAAAATTGAAAACTACAATATTAACCATTATTCAAAAATAATAATTTGATAAAATACATTTTTAGTCTTTAAAATTAAAAAAATAATTTTAAATGATTCTTGAGTTATTTGACTATTAATTTATTAATAGAAAAATTACGTGACATGGTAAAATGACAAATTATAATGAGGTGGCTATTTTTTCACTAATTATATATATATATATATTAGATTATATGGCTTTTTAACTTTTTTACCTCTTTCTTTCGCTCTCTCCCCTCCCTTCGCCTTCTTCCTCTGTGGTTTTATCTTCTTCTTCTTTTTTCCCTCCCTTCTCCTTCTTCCTCTTCCCTTTCCTTCTCTCTGTCTCGCCTGCCTTCTCCCTTCTCCTTTCTTTCTTCCCCTCTCCCTTCTCCCATCTCCCATCTCCCATCTCCATATTCTTCTTTCTTTAGGTTTCAAATT
>JAOANK020000078.1:849701-864780 GCA_026257165.2 Telfairia occidentalis
TAAAAATAGTTCCTTGGTTTTTAATATACAAACTATGTATGAACAATTCTTCCTTTTAGTTGCTTTCTATTGAGTTATTAAACGTATCTTACTTGAGAAATATTTTTTAAAATGTTAAAAAAAACACACAAATGATGAATAGTAGGAACAAATGTATACGTCATGAACAGTATTTTTTTTTTTTTTTTTCAAACATAGCTCTGTAAAATAGTTGTAACAATTAATTATACAAAAAATACACCTCAGCAACACGTTATGTAATTAAAGTGCCTCATTTATTTCATACTTATTTGATTTTCTACATGTGTAATGGGAGAATTTTTCAAATATTATTATATGTGGAGTTCAATCATATTACTGGGTGTGATTATTTTGAATAACCACTTTACAAAATATCAAGTGGTAACCACATGATAGGTGTTCATCGTGCAAATAAACTTATAATTAGGGGTGAAAATCTTTGTATCCCAAAAGCACTTCTACTTTTTATTATTTTTACTTCCCTTTCTCAAAAATTTATTGTGATTTTTTTTTCTTTTATTTCCCACACTCAGCATTTCTCTACTTAAATTCATTCCGACTTTTATTATCCCTCCATCTTCTAAATAACATAAAAAAAATTAGATATTTTCTTACCCTTTTTTAGGCCATACGTGTACATTTAATACTGCTTTGTAACTATACAAATAAAATTACAGATATTTCACACGCAAGCAAGTTGCAAGTGGTATGATTTTAATTAAGTTCAAACGCATTCCTAAATTCTACATAAAACGTCACCATTTTTGTTTTGGAATTTCTATTTGTAACCCATATTTTCGTCGATATTGACATTTCGAGTAATTTGATTCCTGGGTGTGGAAAAATTTTACTCCAAGTCCATGCCGGTGGCAAACGAGCAATTTGGTGACTACGTCACTCTCGTCCATTAAAGAGCGTAGAACTTAGGAAATTCCTTCCGCCGCCAGGCACGTGTGCATAGCCCGTCATCGGCACGTGTGCCTGGGGGGGGGGGGTGGTTCAGGTTTGTGAGTGCAGTACACAAACGAGGGCGTGGATCCGGTACGGCGTAGTCGTAAAGCAACACGTGTTAGCCGCAGCACTAGAGTTACAGCTGTATGGTGACTGTTGTCGTGAACTCCCATACGCGATTCTGCCACGTAATACCCAATCCAACTCACAGTCACCAGCGTGTGAACCCTCACCCTCCCTCGGCGGAGGCGTAGCTCTCTCCTCTATATGATCGTTCTTTCATTTTCAGTACACAAAAAATAAGGCCAAATTTAAAAAAAAAAAAAACTGGGAAGCAGGGACGTTAGTGTAATTTGGGATTAGAAAAACGACGCCGGTTTGGTTACTTGCCGACGGTCCCACATTCCCGAGCATAGAGCTGTGGGCGTTGTCACATCAATCAAAGCGTCGGCTTTGGACAAATGGACGGCGGAGATGGGTTTGATGCGAAAAGAGCTGGGCCAAGTTAGGAGTTATTAAAATGGGCTGTGACAATTAGAAGCTTGTAATTGTATGGAATTGGAAACCAAAAGTTGAGTAGTCATAGTAAAGCAGCCAAGCCAACGCACTCGCAGAAAGCAAAAATACAAGTTCAATTTCGCCATTAGATTCCTTTCTTTCTCTCTTCTTCTTCTTCTTCTTCTTCTTCTTCTACTTCTCAGTTCTCACACACAGTCTTTCTCTACGGTCATGAAATTTTCCTGACAACTGAACTGAAATTTGAACTAACATTTTTCTTTCCCCTTTTGGAAATGGTGTCGCTCGAGGATTCTCACTCCCCTTCCAATCGGTTTCCTTTGGGGAGAAATTGTTACAGTTCTTCTTCTACCACTTCCAGTAAAATTAGCAGGAACATTGGTCGTTCTATGCGTACGATTCGCTCCAATTTCTTTCAAGATGATAATAGCTGCACCTTTGATGCTTCCATAGCTGGAAAATCGGGCTGCGTCTCTGAGAATCTCACGGATTCTGTCATCGACCTTAGGCTGGGCGAGTTGGCATCGCGTAGCCCCAAATGGTCCAAGCAATCCTCTGAACAGGAACAGGATTTTCTTGAACTTTCTCATGCTTTCAGCGATTTCTCTGCTTGTAGCAGTGATATATCCGGCGAGTTGCAGAGACTTGCGAGTATACCTTCCATGGCTGTTGTCCCTAGTAGAGAAGCTCAAGACGCCGACCCCGAGCCCGAGCCATGCTTGGGGTTTCTGCAGAGGGAGAATTTCTCCACTGAGATTATTGAGAGTATTTCGCCTGAAGATCTGCAGCCGACTGTCAAGATCTGCATCGACGGCCTCCAATCCTCGTCGATTGCAGTGAAGCGATCTGCCGCGGCTAAGCTGAGGCTTCTGGCGAAGAACCGGTCCGACAATCGAGTACTCATTGGGGAGTCCGGTGCCGTACCGGCTCTAATTCCTCTGCTTCGATCCAGCGATCCATGGACACAAGAGCACGCTGTAACAGCCCTACTTAATCTGTCACTCCACGAGTCTAACAAGGTTATCATCACAAATGCTGGAGCCATTAAGTCGCTGGTATATGCGCTCAAAACTGGCACCGAAACTTCGAAGCAGAATGCGGCGTGTGCTCTAATGAGTCTGGCTTTGTTGGAGGAAAACAAGACTTCGATTGGGGTTTGCGGCGCCATCCCTCCTCTAGTATCTTTACTATTGAATGGATCGAATAGAGGGAAAAAGGACGCGCTCACAACACTCTACAAGCTTTGCTCGATCAAGTCGAACAAGGAGCGGGCCGTCACTGCCGGAGTGGTGAAGCCATTGGTCGCGCTGGTAGCGGAGCAAGGGACGGGTTTGGCAGAGAAGGCCATGGTGGTTTTGAGTAGCCTGGCTGGGATTCAGGAGGGAAAGGATGCGATTGTGGAAGAGGGTGGAATTGCTGCCCTTGTGGAAGCAATCGAAGATGGGTCGGTGAAAGGAAAAGAGTTTGCGGTATTGACACTCTTGCAATTGTGTGTTGAAAGTGTGAGAAATAGAGGGCTGCTCGTAAGGGAAGGTGGAATTCCACCTCTGGTTGCTCTTTCTCAGACTGGAAGCGTTCGAGCAAAGCACAAGGTGATTACTAAAAACTGATTAGTCGGCCAATTATATACTTGATTGAATGAAATGAACGCCCTGTTGATGGCAATTTTCTAATTTTTGCAGGCGGAAACGCTTCTGGGGTATTTAAGAGAACCAAGACAAGAAGCATCCTCATCGAGTCCTTAAAATAGAAGGCCTGAGATGGGTTTTTTCAGAAGGTAATTGTATTATTAAGTAATGGTATCGTGGTTTCTGTATATAGGGAGTGGTTTTTTTGATGGTTTGTACAGCGTGGTTGAGGATGTTGGAAGAATGTTGATCGTAGAAGGGAGAAATTAGTGCAGTTAGTAAAGCCAACAACTGACAGTTAGAGAAGAAGATGTATGATTTTTAACTAGGTTCTGGGATATCCTTTTAATGACATTCCGTTTTGCTAATTGTGGAATATCACTTGGATTGATTTTCTGGGTTTTGGGGGATTTGATGAAATTCTGGTTGGGTTGTGTGTCTTGTTTGGGTGAACCAAATTATGTGGAACTGATCATCTTATTTTACTTATCGAAAGGCTGGGGATTGCACAAATTTTGTATTTTCCGTGTGTTAGATACTCAGCACAGGTTAAATCTCTCTCCATCTCATCTCCTTTATTTGGTTGAAACTTCACTGAGTTCAGTGGTGTGAGAAGCTTGGGAAGTTCAATCTTTTCACAAATATGACATAATAGATAAAAACAAAAGGAAAAAGAAAAATCTCCCTCCTCTAGATAAAAGTATTAGAAAGTTTGAAATTAGGTGGAGGGAAGTAAAATGATCTGCGAATCCCAGATGATTGAAGAAGATGATGCGATGGGTACTGGTTGGGCGGTTGATTTTGGTAAAGAAATATCTTTCTTTCTTGCCTACTTGCGGTTGCATGAACATGAACATCATCTCTGGCGATGGCCACACACAAAGCTGTGATGTGGATGCCCCACCATAGATTTAGAAATATTTTGTAGGGTTTGAGTTTCTTACTGCGTCTTGTCGTTTAGGGGTGAATTATTAGCTGGCAGAGCAGGTATGTTTTTGTCCTGCCGCTGCTTGCTGTGCTGTGGATCATTGCAGTTTCTATTCAAAATCCCCTACTAAAAGCAGTTTTTAACATGACCCAAGTGTCGGTGTCCTTCAGCTAAAGGGGCACCCCGCCCCGGAAAGTCTCTCATCTCTCTGTGTGGGTTGTTTTTTCTTTAATATTTTTATTTCTGTAACGTTAGTTGAGCTGTATGTGAATGGCCTTCCTTTTCCCTTTAATCTAAAGCAAACAAGGGTTTCACAGTTATGCTTTCTGTATTCGTTTCTTTTGAGTTCGTTAAATTACGTTTCATCACCTTCTTCATTCACCATTTTGTTCTCCAACCAAATTCTCACCCAAGTAAAAGAATGATGAAATCTCTGTTATTTTCAGTGAGAGACTGGAGTTTGGATATGTGAATTTTTATCAACACAAGTTCAACCAGAAAATAGTAATATAAAGAGACAATAAAGCAAGAGTTGCCAATGGGTAATGTAAATGATATCCATTCATGCATTGTTGTTGTCCAAGATTTATTCCAACTTACCAATAGTTTCTCACAAGGAACACCAAAAGAAACAATAAGTATAGTCAAAGGAACGTTTATGGCAATGCTCCTGAAAATAACTTCAGGAACCAAAGCAAAAGAAAGAATCATTGTGCAGAGACTTCCTTCTGGTTTTGGCTGCTCTTATGGTTCTTCCCATGCTTGAGCAGCTCTTCAACCTCTTCAAATTGTAAGCCTTTAGTTTCAGGTACCAAGAAATATATACCAACCAGTCCAAGGAACGAGAATGCAGCAAACAGCAGGAATGTACCAGCAGCCCCAAGGGCCTCCACCAATGTCAAAAATGTCTGACTCACTATCAGATTCGACACCCAGTTTGAAACTGCAGCAATTCCTCCTCCAGTTCCCCTGTATCTCAGAGGGTAAATCTCAGAGTTCAACACCCATGGAACTGTTCCCATTCCAGGTGCATATGAAATGATGTAAAGTGCCATTATCACCACAGCCAAGAAGCCTATTTTGCTCGGGCAGCCTTCCGTGAACCATACCCGGTGCTTCGACCGACACGAGCCCCTCACGTCCTTAGTCAAATCCAAGCATGCTCCAGGAAGATACTGATATTTCAACGTTTGATCATGAGTTATGAGTGTGTTAATTGTTACTGTTGTTGGAATGGAATTTAAAGCAATAAGAAAAGAAAGGAAATTAGATGCTTTACCTCACTATCTCCATTGGCACAGAAGCCACAACTTTTTCTTAAACATGACATACAGTTCCAGGAAGATGAATCTGGAGCTGAGACGTAGGCTGAACAGGTAGAGTTACTTCCAAAGTGTGTGGATTCGAAGGCGTTGATGGATGGAGCGTGGCTAGCAGATTGGAAGAACACCCCGGCCAACACCACAAGGCAAGAGATAATTCCGATCATTGAGATGATCATGAGTCGTCTTCTCCCGTATCTGTCGACGGTCAACATGCTGACAACCGAGCCAGCGGCGTTGAGAAAGGAAGTAACGAGAGAAAGCGCCATGGCTGTCGTATTGGAAGCAAATCCAGCAAACTGGATGATGGTTGGGCTGTAGTACATGACAGTGTTGATGCCACAGAACTGCTGAGCTACTTGGACAATGACACCGGCACGGAGCCCTCTTCGGACGACTTGGTTGCTCAAAGCACCTTTCACTTTGGCTATTATACTCCCATCTCCAATAGCTCCTTCTTCTGCCTTTTCAACTTCCACAGATTCATGCAACAATCTCATCTCTTCATCAACTTGATCAGCAGGATATATCCTCTCCAGTATGGCTCTTGCTTCATCTACTTTGTCCTGCTCATCAAGAAAAATGTGAAACATCAATCAAAATGCACTTTATTCATTCTCAGATCTCGATAAAGAAAAAAGAAGAACAAAGTTCCTAGAAGCTTAAAGCCAAAGAATGGAAAAAAACAACATTCTTCAACTGTGTTACTTTGATTCATAATCTTGTTAAAGTTTATGTATAAGAACTAGTGCAGCAAATAGGACTTGACAAAAACAAGCTTGAAAGATAGGAACTTTGAACAGTTTGATACTACTCTTATTTGAAAACCTCATAAGAAAAATATTGCAGCATTTTTCAAAATTTACCCGTCTGTAAAGCCACCTAGGAGACTCAGGAAGTGACAACATTAAGACAAACTGAACCAAAGCTGGGATTCCTGCTACTCCAAGCATCAGACGCCATGTTAACTTGGTCTGCAACACAGATTGATAAAAACACAGTTTCAAAATGGAAACATAAAAACTCACAACTTGAACCATAAAAAATGAAGGTTTATTTTACCTTAGTGAAGGCCAGGTTGATTAGATAGGAAAGGAATTGTCCTCCAGTAATTAGCAATCCATTAGTGCTAACAAGGGCACCCCTAACTCTAGCAGGGGAAGCTTCTGATATGTAAAGAGGAGAAGTCATGGATGCCATTCCGACACCGAATCCGACTATAAGTCTCCCGACGATTATGAACCCGGGAACTGGGGCAACAGCCATGGCAATTGCACCAATGAAGAAAACAACATCGGCAATTAAAATGGACTTTTTTCTACCAAATTTATCGTTCACCCAGCCACCAATTGCAGCACCAACAATAGCTCCTGCTACAGCCATACTTACAATGGTTTCCTGTATGTATAATCAATGAACCAAATGGTGAAAATAAGTACTACTTGAAGAGACATAAAGCAGCAAAATAACTTTGGCATAAAGATGACTACTTGCCTGTAGCCATGTTTTCCTGTCAACTTCTTCAAAGTCCTCCCGGATGTAAAGCATAGCCCCAGAGATCACACCTGCAATGCAACCAAATGGTAAATAACATTAATGTACTTGAATTCATCTGCTCCACATGAGGATTTATGAACAACCACACGGGTCGGGGTCGGGGTCGAGAATTACCGGTATCGTATCCGAACAGGAGACCGCCGATTCCAGCAGACAGAGCAAGGCGCATAATGTAAGGCGTCTTCCATGATATCCGCCAACATTCTGAAAATTCTGTCTTATCTGCCTTTGCAGCACCTCCTTCCACCATTTTGAATCAATACAAGTAAATGGTTTCAGTGTTTTTACTTGCTCTAACAGATAGCAACCTGCAGGGGGCACAGCCAAAAAGAAAACACCAGCCCTCAATAGAGGTAAAGTTCATGAATTTCTTAAATGTTTAAACGCAAAAAAAAAAAAAATCAAATCTATCATCATCTGTTTGGCAAATTTAAAAATGTTTGTTTTTCTAGGACTGTGAATATGTTTGAATTCAAAATTAACACAAACAGAATCCTTGCAACCGTAAAACAGAATCAAATCTATCATAACCTATTCAGCTAATTTTCAAATAATTGTTTCATAATATGTAACATTCAGATAAAATTGGTAAAACCAATTTTCAAAACGCCGAAATTTCTTGGTTGACTTTCAATACCGCAAGAATGTCCATAACAATAGATAGGATTTATATGGGAACTTCTTAAACTTCAAGTCTGGAGACACACATAAACATAATGATGAATCATAAAAGCCAAGTCTAAACCAGAAGCAACAACACTGATAAAAACTGTTTGAATGATCAAACAGCGTAAGAAAAAACAGAAAGAAGGGTAATCAAAACAGCCAAAAATTTCTTCCATGGTTGAAAACACCAGCACCCACCAACCTATTCGTCTGTTCTTATAGACGATGAGATGATGTAGAAAACTGAACCCCCCAAAAAAAGAAAAAAAACAAAAAAAAAGAATCACCTTTCCAATGTACTCTTATTTTCAACCTTCTCAGTATTGTTTCTGTGCATGTGGGTTTGCTGATCGACTCTGTCCCAAGGTTTATCGAATCACTCAAAAAAATGAAGTCCAGATGGTGGTTTTTATAGACGAACGATAGGTGTAAAAATGTAATTTCATAATTGGGTTAAGATTCCTAGGAATGTTGGACTGGACACTTTCAAAAAAAAAAGCATTCAATGCGAGAGAATTGAAATTCCTTCACGGGGTATCATTATCCCAATATGGAAAATGCGATCAGAGATATCCAAATGGTGCTGGATAAGTTCTAATACGTGTAGCAACAATTCATGAGATGAAGGGCACGTTGATTTTATCTTGATTTCGAACGAAATTAAATTCCTCCAAGCAATCAATTTGAACAGAATCGAGGGAAATGAATTCTCACAATTTCTTGTGTGTGTTGGCGAGTTGCTTTCCTCTATGAGTGCAGAAGAACAGAGAGAGTGGAATTACAGAGACCGAGTTCAACTGGGTGTCTTCCAAATCATATATATACGAGGCAATAATAGAGATAAGGGAAAAGTGGGGAAATCAATCTGAGGCTGATCAGATTTCTCTCATTTTGTTTTCTATTTTTTTTTTCCATGAAAAGGCCCTTTAAGCTCTCATCCAATAGACTTAAGATAGAATAAAAGTGCATGGCGAGAAGTTTGTTTCTGAAAGCTTGCAATTGAAACTCCTTCTTCGACGGAGAGGATAATGGATGACTCTTCACAGTTTGTTTGGAGAGACTACTTTTCGGTTATTCAGGTACATATTTCTCAATCTTTTGCTGCACTCGTATTTCAAATTCTCCAATTTCTCTTGTGTTACATGTATTTCTATATATTTTAGTACAACAAAAACGAAAGATTCCTACTTTTAATTCTCTTTTCTACAGAATTTTTGGTTTTGATTTTATTTTTCTTCGACTAAATCCTGAACATGATATTTACTTTGGTTTCAAATCTAAATTCTTTGAACTATGCTTTTATTTTTTTTAGTTTTTGTTCTTAACATTGTTAATAAAATGTTGAACAACATGAACATACACATCATTATTCTTTAAAATTGTACCATTTTTTTAAATTTAGAAACAAAACTGAATTTGTTCGGCTTTTCCGGGCTACGAGATAGTCATTTTATTTTTTGTTTTTATTTTTACTTATGAACAATCCGTTTGAAAGAAAATAAGAATATTGTGAATTTAGGATTTTTTTTTTTTTTGGGAAGTGAATTTAGGATATCAATGTATTTATATTAGTCATAATATGTGGGGGGTAGATTTCAACATTCCATCTAATATAATTACTGTGCAAATTCACATTAACATGGCTATTATCTTACCCTAAATTCTTTTAAAATGATAATAAGTATCTTATCTATTAAACTATATTTAAATTGTTGCAAATTAGGTTTTGCCATTTAAATTATTTCTTTATTTAAGAAATATATCTTATCAAATTTCTAATGAATTTTGCCAACATCTTCTAATGACACATAGTTATAACTTATAAAATTAAATTACAAAATTGGTCGTTATGATTTGATTAAAATTTGAATTTAGTCCTTGTGGTTTAATTTAGTCTCCATGGTTTGAGTTCAACTTCAATTTGATGCTTATGGTTTTAAGAGTTTGAATTTGGATCCTAATTGTTTGAGCTAAATTTCAATTTGGTTCTTCTAGTTTGATTAGATCTCACAAGTTATATTTAAAATTCTCGAGCTTTATTCACTATAAAAAATCTCATATATCTTATTTTACCATGCTCAATTTTAATATAGTAAACTCAAATAAAACAAATATATGTGAAAAAATGTCAATATATTAAGGTAGTGAAGATTTTTTATTTTGACAAAACCATAAAATCAAATTTAAACTTTTGAAATCACATGGATTAAATGAAACTAAATCTAAACAATAGGGATCAAATTAAAAATAAACCTAAATATTATGATTAAATTGAATCTTTTAAAAGATTAGGACAAAATTCAGACTTTTGTTGGAAGGAACCAAATTTGTAATTTAATACTTTTAAAATTTGATTTTTCAAATAATTTTTCAATTTATAAAAGTTGCTTAATAAAAATATGTGTGATTTCTCATTTTTTTTCCTACTTTTAATATTTTATTTTAATTTAGGTTATTATTATCATGGAAAAACATAATAAAGTAAAATCCTTTTGTTTTAAATCTAAGAAATTAGTTTTAATCAAACTTTTTACCTAAAGTGGATGAGCGATTGAGATTTATTTCAATAACAATCCAACGGTTTATAATTGCAGTGGCTCCTATATATTCTTATCTCCTCTTTCATAACCTTCCTCACCTTTCCCTGTGGGGTTTAGGGTTTTCGCCGACAATTCAGTTCTTCCTCCTCTTCGTTTACATCTTTTCGTGTTTCAGTTGTGCGGATTCAATAGCGGTATTGTCGAATCTAGAAGTGAGCTTTGATTTCGTTCTTATTTTTTCATTGAGATGAATATTTTTCTTTAATTTGAGTTTTTGTATCTGTAAATGCTTAAATGCGACGGGAAACTTCTGCGAGGAAGTCTCTTACTTGAAGGAAGCAGACTAACCATTTGTCTGCACAGTTCCGAGTAAACGTCGTACATAAATGTCCATTGGCGTTGACGGTCCTCCTTTCTGAGGAGCTCCTCCGCCGTGGATGGTCTCATATTCCATCGCCTTGTGGAGCAGCGTCGCTGCCATTACCACTTGGGACTGGCCATGAGACATACATGGCTTTTCACTACTCTGTTGTGTTACGATTTTTAATGAATTGGTTTGTGTTATTGGTTGTTTATGTGACGGGGGATGTGAGATCCAATCCCTTTCTAGATTTGGAGCGAACTTGTTATGTTTGTACAGTGCCAAAGTTAACGTCACAAATGGATTCCAGTTGATGTTGATGGCTCCTTTTTGGAGCCTCCGTCGACTGGTGGTCTCATATTCCATCGCCTTGTGGAGCAGCATCGCTGCTTTTACTTCTTGGGACTGGCCATGAGACGAACATTGTTTCTTCAAACTTCATATTTATTTTTTTATAATGCCAATGATGATATCGCTTAACTATATACCATCTTTCGGGACTGAATGGCTTTTCAAGCCTTGCTGTCATTCTGCAATTCTGAGGCATCTCCTTATTTCAACCTTATTTCGGACTCGAGTGTTCTATTTCTTATATTTTTTTTCTGAATTGATATGAACATGTTTTAAAAAATTTATTTGTTAGTTGATGTAAGTTTACCGGAATGTTATTATGTATGTATATGCACACAGGCCTTTATTGGCAGACGATGAATCTTGGTAGTTGAAATAAAGTTCTTATTTTGATCGTCAGAGCATGTGTAGCATATGGTGATCGGCATTACAACTTTGATTTTCTTCTTTCAAACTGTTATGTAGTTAGTATGGTATGGATTTTTTTAAATTTCTGTTCTGGGTTAAGCTTATGAATTATTGTGACGAAATGTATTTCTTTTACATCTAAACTTCAAGCAATATAAAAATGTCCTGATGGTTTTTTACAGATAAGATAGGTGTGATTACCTAATTTCATTTTTAGGTTAATTTAAGCATTTAATGCCAGAGAATTGAAATTGTTTTGCGGGATGGTATCCCAATATGTAAAATAAGATCAGAGATATTCAAATTGTGCAAGATTGAGTTAATATTTTTGTTAGTACAGAAGGAATAGAACAAAGAGCGAGAGTACAGAGACCAGTTCAAATGAAGCTATTTTAAATCATATATGTACGAGGCAGTAATAGAGATGAATGGAAATTAAGGAAATTTATCAGAAGCTAATCACTTTTCTCTCGTTTTGTTTTCTATGAAAAGCCCTTTTAAATTCTCATCCAATGGACTTGTGTTTTTTTTTTTTTGAGTACTCATCCAATAGACTTGAGAGAATGTAAATACATGGTGGGAAGTTTTTTGTGAATGCTTTCCATTGAAACTCCGCTTCAACGGAGAGGATAATCAATGATACAGGCCAGCTATTTAGCCTCCAGAGAGAAGCCAATTGGAGAGCCAGAACATTTTGATTATGCACTTAGATATTAGTCAATCTTTCATTGTGTTTGGATATTTCAATTTTGAAATTTCTTCAGCTTTTTTTTTTTTGTTGGTTTTTGGTTTTTTTTCAGTATGTATATAAATATATTAATATATTTTGTACTCAAGAAAAAAAAGAATATATAAATACATAAGTACATTTTAGTACAACAGTATAATAATTGCAAAGTGTAGATTTGACTTCGAAACTCAAATTAAAGAATAGAAGCCTTAGCATGCTGAGCAACGATCATCTCTTTGGTATTTTTAATTCTTGAATAAAAAATTTAAGTGAAAATTTAGGCTTAGCTTTATTTTTTGGCTAAAGTATGAACATGATGGTTTCAAACTAACTGCTTGGCGATATTTAAGCAATTAAACACATTGTTCATTGGCTTCACCATCAGTTGTTGTAGAAGCAAATGGAATAATATTCCATAAAAATTGCTACTGGCAGGAAGGGAATAACAAAAAATGTACAGTCTGTGTTTCGGTATGGGAAATTTTGAGGGAAGTCTTTTCTGAAACCTTGATTGCACTTTACGGCCATACGGGCTCTTAAATCCAGAATTTCCTCTTCATATCCCATTTTGCTTTGCAAGCTTTCTATTACCTTCAAGAATTTGATAGGTCCACCAATCAAAGCACCCAGTGTTCATTGTAACGCGCATTTAACAAAAATATTTCCAAGTCGCTTCAACCTTGACGTGCAAAATCTCAGATAATTTTGTTAGAACCTATGCAAAGAAACCAAAAGGTTCAGCATTGAAATTCTAGCATGGACTATCTGAACACTTGGTTAATGATGAGTTTCTAATGTATATTCTGCTTTTCTCTCAAAATTCTAACCTTGCTATGCAAAGATGTAGAACTTAGTTTCCACTCAGGTCAGGAATATAACCCGCATCCTTCAAAATTGGAGTTATTTTGTTAATGGTTCTATAGATCTCCTCGGTTTGCTTGTGAGATTCATCGCTCTTGAAGAAAAAGTGAAACTCCCTTTGAATCTCAATTCTGCTGTAACCAGGGTCTTTAGTCATTCCTGATTTCTTCATCATAGCTCTAACCTCCGCAACATCGTCCCACAGCCCAGATGCGGCATAAGCATTTGATAGCACCACGTACTTTCCAGAGTTTTCAGGATCCAATGCGAAGTAATTTGCTGCCGCATATTTCATCAAATCTACGTCTTCGTGAACCTTACAGGCCCCAACCAAAGCACCCCATATCACAGAATGCTCCTTGCAAGGTGCATTGAGAACAAAATTATAGGCCTCTTGCAACCTCCCAGCCCGTGCAAGAAGATCTGCCATGGCAGCATAGTGTTGCCCTCTTGGTTCTATACCGTAGCCTGTTGTCATCAATGAAAAGTATCTCCATGCTTTGGACACGAGACCTCCACGACCACAAGCAGCAAGAACAGCAAGAAAAGTAACATAATTCGGCCGATAACCTTCATGTATCATACTATTAAAGGATTCCAAAACTTCAAAAACTCTTCCATGCTGGCCATACCCAGATATTAAAGCAGTCCACGTAATTACATTCCTATTTGAAGATTTGTTAAATGCCTGATGCCCATCAGATAAGCTACTGCATTTGAAGTACATATCGACCAGGGCACTAGACACAACAACATTGTCCCCAATTTGACTCTTTATCAGAATTCCGTGGGCCCTCTTTCCGTGTTCCAAAGATGCTAAACTAGCAGAGGCCCTGAAAACTGATGCAAAGGAATACTGATCAGGCATTAGACCACTTTGTCTCATCTTGAAATAAAACTCCAATCCAACTTCCCCAAGCCCCTTCTGTACGTACCCGGCAATCATTGCATTCCATGAAACCAAACTTTTCTCCATCAATTTTTCATGAAGAATATATGCAGTTTCTAAGTTACCTGATTTTGCATACAATATCAGTAGTTTAGTTTTCAGATATTCATGGGGTACATGTCCAACAACCACCATTTGGGCATGGATTCTTTTTCCTTTCATGTACTCTTTCCTGAATATGCATTCTTGTAACAGAAGACAGTAAGTTTTGGAGTGAAATTGCACAGCCATACAGCACAAAAGTGCAACAGCTTCTGACAATCTCCCCGTAAAACATAGGCCTCTAAATGTTTTATCCCAGGAGGTATCGTTCTGATGTGGCTTGACCTGAAAACTGGGAATTTCTAAGGATAGATACTTAAATCAAATTAATGGGATATGAAAGAGTAAATGTAGGCTTGTCAAGTTAGAGAAAATCTCAAAATAGGCTATTCTACTATAAGGAAAATGGTAGCTATCTTTTCAATTCTTAAACCTTTACACTCTCTGTACAACGAATCAGGCTGGTTCTAAGAAAAATGAAAATAAGTTACATAACCGAGAACCCTAAAATGCGAAGGAATCATCGCAAATTAAATTCAACCACAATATCAGCGCCAATCAGAAAATACTGAACTATCAAAAAGCAGAATTCTCAGGAGAGTATATAAAATTATAAATAAAGTCAAGTTTAAGAAAGAATTAAGAAGAATGAAGAAGGAAAACAGGAAACCTGGCGCTGCCGCATTCAGATTTATGCCGACAATGCATGGTTGGGGCTGGGCCAGCTAAAATCGACCTGGTAAACAAATGAATCGCGCCGACTACAGAGGCGCATTTGAGCATTTCGGTGAACCCGAACAAGTGAGGTTTGAGATGAAAATTCAGGGAACTGCCAATTTGGGATGGCAGAAATTAACCCAGAGATTAAAAGGAAGAAGAAGAAAGGATGGTAATAGGAGAAACTGTAGCGGCTGGCTGAGTGAAGAAAAGGGTGAGAATCATTCGGCTTCGAGAGATGAAATACCAAATATTCAAATCATCGCGATTCGACTCGCAGAAGTGAACTGCTGCTTTGCTTCCTGCTTCGGATGATTGAAAAGGAGTGCTTAAAATGATCAACAGTTTGTCAAAGAAATTATATATAATTTAAGTTTATTTTGGTCCAACTTTTAAATTGATTCTATATCTCTAAACTTTTAAATGGTTTATTTTATTTTCTGAATTTTTAAATTTATTCTATTTTAATTTTTAAAATTTTAAAATATTTATTTTAATTTTTAAACTTTTAAAAAGTGATCTCTATACTTA
>JAOANK020000078.1:864880-877848 GCA_026257165.2 Telfairia occidentalis
TTTTATTTTTAAATTTTTAATATGTTTATTTTAATTTTTAATCTTTTAAAAAGTGATCTTTATACTTATTTTATTTTTTTAACAAATTAATGAAATAACTTTAAATATATGAATAAATATGTTAATGTAAGTATGTATTTTAGTCATATAAGTTAAAAATAAATATCAAATAAATAAATATCAGATGATAAAATTATATACCAAGAACTAAAATAATTATTTTTGTTATAAGTTTAAGGACTAAAATAGATATTTTAAAAGTTTAGAGACCAAAATATAATAAATTTAAAAATTTAAAGACTAAAATGAGATTTAAACTTATAATTTAACATCACATAGTTTAATAAAGTATTTCTTTTAATTAATTGTTCTCATACGATCCATAATTCTCCTTTTTTTCAGAAAGAAAAAAATTATTTTATATTTTATATTTTAAAACAACTTGTTAAAATAATAAATGGAAATAGACAGGACAAAAACATTCTTACAAATAATGAAAAATAATTTTTTTTAAATTAAAATATATATACCCAACCTAGTCCGCGGCTCAGGCCTCGGTGGCTATTTCTTATATTTAATAAACCCAATTGACAACACTTTTTTTTTTATCCTTCTATCTATTATTTAAACGAAAGAGACATAAATGTATTAGGTTCTTTTTGTAAATTTTTTAATTTCTTTTTAAAATTGAAATTTTCATTCTGCTGTCAATCGTGTTAAAAAAATGATTTAAAGTGATTGTTGCAATGTGGATGCTCCCTACTATCCATTAGATACATATTCAAAAATCTAGTCGTACTTAATAACTATTGAATATACATTCAAATATTTTTGTAATTTTTTTTTACCTACTACCCTTCAAAATTCAACATCTATATGTATATTTTAAAGAAATTTCTTTGTGTTAATTGTCAAATTTTGAAAGGTGGTCCACTAATCTGAGTATCTTCCCAAACACCTAACTTCATACAAAATAAAACACCAACTAAAATTGTTCCATAATTTCAGCAACAAAAAACAGGAACCAAAATAGTGGATTTCCATCGTTCAAGAACAACCATATAATCAAGCTATAAATTTTCCACTCATAATGGCTTCAATCCTTTACGTTCTTCCCCTCACAAAACCAAAATACAAAATATGAAAATGAAATTCCCCAGTATATTTCTCAAGCATGTAATGCATTCCTAATCTTTCCAGTAAAAAGTCATTACAATTTTAAAAAAGGAAAACTATAGATTAAACACATATGATTTATATATCTTACAGGGCATCATCTTCTTTCTCCTTTTCGCTGGAAGACTCTGACTGTGGATGGCTGTGATTTGTGAAGTTTAAACCCTAAAAAAGATCTGGCTGAGGTTGAGCAACACGAGGGTGTGGATCCACCATCCTAATTTGTTCAATTTTTTTACCACATTGCAATAAGTAATAAAGAGGGCTGTTTCTAAGACATTTGACAGAATTCAATAGTATGATATTGTCCGAGCATAAGTCTTCAAGGTTTTGCCTTTAGTTTCACCCAAAAAATTTCATTCCAATGGAAATGTTGTCCTTAACTTATGTATCTATGATCTTCTTCTTGTCTAGCCAATGTGGGACTTGGATGCAATTGGCTCACATTTCACCCATCACGGCCGATGATGCTTGTAAACACATCCTCCTCCACCCTATGTTGCCGACCAATTGTTGATTTTCGCTGTGGGACAAATTTTTATCCTGAAATGTGAACCTCAAAGTGCCTGCGTGCGAATCTCGTCAGCATGTAAAAATGGTGTCAATGCTGTGGATCAGCCGATGCCTTTACAGAAGAATTTATCATCCTCGCGAGATGTTTGACACGATTCAGCCGTAATGCTTTCGGGGTTCTAATTGGATCATAATCCCCAATTTGGATATCTGTTACACATCAACAGTAATAATTCCTGTTTGAATACTTGGAAGTATAGTTTCTGATACGACAAAATTATATGTAGTCGAAATTATGATTCTCAGACTTACAATTGCAAGTTGATTCTTCCATCGAATCCACCTGTGCTAAAATTTGGTGAATTCCAATGCGCTCGCTACTTCTATGGATAATTGATCGAGCAACACGTCGAATATGATTCAACCGAACCCTTCCTTGAAGACTTGCGGCTTTTAGGTCCAAAATTTCAGAACCTACACAAAGAATTTGCAAAGAAACTCAGAAATTATCTCAGCGTTTACATCTTGAAGAAATATAGTGGTTTGGATTTTACCCGAAGACCTTATGGAGGTTGGATTAATGGCGTCTTGTTCGTGGTTGAAACCAATGAGCATAAGGCCATTTCGTTGCAGATCAAGTTCTGCAATGGAAGTCTCTGTCTGATGGGAATTGGTTTCGGCCGTTTCAGTTGGTGACGAAAAGCTTGGTTGTTGGAAGGGAGGATCTGTGGTTCTTACATCTCGAGATCTCAGTCTGCGTAATTGATAATTTCGACGGCGTCTTGCGAGATGCTTCTCTCTTTGTTCAATGGTCATCGACGATCTTCTCTCTCTGTCCCTAATGCGGCGTCGTTCTCTTTCTCTCTCCCTCTGCGTTCTGCGAAACTCTGACCGTTCCGGCAATTCTTCCATCTTCATCAAGCGTCAGAAATTAAAAGGAATAGATTCTTCTGAAATAAACCTAAGAATCTAATCAGCTCGATCTAATTCGAACCAGCTTCATTGTTTTAAAAAGGGGTTTTTAAATTGCGAAAACCGAGGGCTAAGTTAAATGGTGCTCGTGAATTCAAAAATCCAAGAGGAAAAGAAGAAAACTATATACCAGGCTGAGTTCGTGTCTGGATAGAATCATAAGGAAGGCAAAGAACAAAGCATGAGAAAAAAAAAATCTCTTAACAATTTAAAAGGAAACAAAACGCCATTAGCGAAGCAGAAGCAGGATCTTGATCAGGAACGTGATTATCGACGTGGAGCTAGCACAAAAAATTCATAAATTATATAGATTCGGTTCCGATTGTACCTGAATTTAGGAAAATTGGAAGCGAAGAAGGAGAAAGGCGAACACCAAGGTTTTTTTTTTACACAAATGGAAAATGATTGAGCTGTCAGACATATTTACGGCAAAGATTTACCGAATCAGCTCCCGACACCTAAGTAGCAGTTGCTTTTATCGTACGTGTAAATTCATTCGTGCATAATTAGACAGAGAGAGGTTTCTTAGAATATCCGAACGAAACGCATCGAATCTTCGCGTTTCGATATAAGAAGCATTCCTCAGATACGCCTCCCCGGTGTTTACAATCGACGATCCAAACAAAAACCAATACCGCGCCAACATTAAGTTTGATTGCAAATTTTCGAGTTAGCTCTGTGGTTATGGTGTTTGACATAATTTTTTTTTTTTTTTTTTTTTTTTGATAAAAGTGGATATTACTCGAGGGCAAAATTCTTCGACCAAAGTCAGAAAATTTACAGCAAGTTTCAAGATTTAGGTTCTTGTCTGTCCTATGAACAGCAAGAGCGCTAAGCTCACATTCTATAAATCTATACGTGTCCCTGTTGCTCAATGCTCGAAAATGTCGTAATGAAAAGATGGAGAGCGAAATTTTACAGCATCTAAGAAGCAATTGGTTTCAAAGTTTCAGGGTTTCATCTCCATGCAGAGGAGGTCGCCATTGCTCTGTTTTTCCAGCCAAGGTAGATAGCCCCATCCACTTCTTCGAGTCTATAGTTCTCATTGAACTCCCTCAACAAATTCTTGACGGTTCCAGTTACGGAGGAACTCAGTGGACAAGGAGAAAATCCAGCCATCTTCATTCTCATCCTCCACTTGCCAAGGAGTTCATGACGTTCTACCCTTTCAAACCCCTCACAAGCTACCATGTTCACTATGTCTCGAGCCACGCAGTGCTGCTCGGCCCTGATTCGCTGTTTGTCGTCTCTTGAACGAGCTACATCTATTGACTCGAACATAGCAGTATAATAATCCAGCGTCTCTATAAAACGTGAAAGGAATGGGGAAGTGTTGGTGTTGGATTCCTGCTCAACAATACTTACTACTTTCGGCGACAGACTTTTAACCAACCTCAGAAGCCGGTCTCGATGATTCTGTGTGCTCACGCTCTCATCTGGCATGTGGTGCAAGGCATATGGAAAATTTACAGCCAATGCTTCTCCAGCTCGTATTATAAGATTACTGCGTTCGACCTCGCAACCAGACATTGCAGCAGCATGAAATTGAAAGGGGATTCCTTTTGACTCGGCCAGCTGGGCGAGCTTCTGTCCCACAACTTGAAGTCCCCCTCCTCGAGCATGAGCTGATTGGGAATCATCCACACCTGTAATGCGAAGAAGAATTGGGGGTCCACTGGGCCGATTGGCAAGATTCTGGATGAGAGGTATATACTGACTACCCTGAGCAATTTGGAAATCAATGATGTGGATTATGGGTTCATTTGCCATGGCCTCCCAGATGACGGCATTTGCAGAAGTATAAGCAAATCTAAAGTATGGGCAGATCTGGAATAGAACAGACATATAAGACATTAGTTCAGAGCTTGTCGGCTCTTCGCACTTTAGGGCCTTGTATATTGCACTCCCAGATCGTTCCAACCTCGCTCTAAGCCCTTCCAACAAGTAAGCTCCCAACCTCTGGGCTGGATCACCAGAGACCGAAACCATCTGCCCTAAAACATCCATAAATAATGTTGCCACATTTAGATCAGCTTCATAAATTGCTTGGGCACAATGTATGAGCGTGTCGCGAAGATTTAGTCTAGGAATCATTTCAACCACTTGATTCCAGTTCCACTTTGCCACTGGAGCATCTCGATGCACCCCGCCCCTGAAAGAACAATAGCAGCTATCCACAATATCAGATTCAGGCCCCAGTAAAGAAATTTCTAACTCCTTCAGCTTGTGCTTTAATTCATTATCATCATCAGTAACAGAGCATCCACTTAGTGGTGATCCGCATGTGTTGTCAAAGGAATGATGATGTTGATCTGAAGAGCATGATTGGGAACCTTGAGGTGAGAAGGGGCTCCTGGAAGACAGAACACTAACTGCAGAAGGGGAATTGCAAGCACTCAGTTCAGCAGTAGCCGGGAATGATTCCAGAGTAAAAAACTGTTCCTTATAGGAAGAAAAGTTAACACTGTTTCCCTGACTTCCTGTGTCAGGAGAGACATTGTTTTCCAATACGTGAAAATGAGATAAATAGTAGGGATCTATCTTTTGCGCAGACTGGTGATACATCTCATGGATCCTAGATGAAGCCTGGCGATTTTGAGATGCTTGCATTAAGAATAAGGATGAGCCCACAGCCAGAAGATCTTCACCACTAGCAGTTGGTATTGGAGAGTTACCAGGACTTGGTTTGATGAAGTCTAGTCCAAGATATGTTGCATCATTCCGTAGAAAGTCTATTTGAACTCTTGGCCGATATTTCCGGACTCACAATTCTTATATGAGCAGCAGTCGGGATAGTGGAACTGAAGAATACCCAAATCTGTATAGAACGGATCAAAAATCAATATTACAGAATTTGAACCATCGAATCAGACATAAAAGGCCAGACCAAAAATTTAAAACAAAATAAAAAAAACTTTTAATAAAGGAATCCAAAAGTGAAAGATAAATTAGCTCCTATACATTCAAAGATGCATGAATACAAAACTCAGGATCAACAACATAAATTCTTAGAAGCAAGTTCCTCCTAATTGAGCCATAATATAATACCACGTTTCAACATATCCAGTGCATACATTCGAAGATCTAACCTAGAAGTTTTTTTTGAAGTTTTCAGTATTTCCTTCAAAATACCAGGAAACATTGTGATTACTAAAAATAAATAAAACATAGAAGAGTTCTTTCATTTCAACTACTATACGGCAGAACGAATCACATCACAGATATTTGGATAATCCGTGGAAGGTTTTCCACTTGAAACACAAGTTCTCCACAAAATACATAATGGTCAGACCAAAATACAATACGCACAATCCTCCATAAAATATCCAGAGTTCAATCGAAAGTTGAACAAGGGAAAGAAATCAAGTACATTAGTAGAAGAAGAAATATTAATTTCGTGATTTCACTTTTGTAAACTCAAAAAAGCAAAAAAAAAAAAACTTCGTTTATTCTTTAAGAGCACGTTCCATTAAAATTTAAAAAAGATTAACGAATAAGATAAAAAGTAAATAAAATCGGAAAAGGAAGCAGACATCACGCGTTTGCAAATTCACTATGAACTCCAGAAAGCAAGCAAAGTGCAGTAAAGTTTCAAATCCAAAAGACAAAGAAGAACACTCCGTCGAATTTCAAACCAAGCAAAGAACTCATGAAGAAGCCAAAGGAGAGGAAGATCCTGGTCAGAAACAACTGACAGGACACCAAATTAGAAGTCCAACTCATAAATCAACACCAACTCCAAATAGTCATCGATAATCAACAAACGAAAACAAAACAGCAAAAGAAACTCCGAGAAGAGAGTGACGACGACCGACAGAATCTCCCGGCGGCCGCCAGTAAGCAGTAATAGTTGAAAAAGAGAAAAATGATAAGCCGGATTGAATTGAGAAGTGATGAAAACCTAGCGTACCTCGATCGAAAAAGGCTAAAAAAAACTCGACGCTTGTTGTGGAAGTTATGCAATCAATCGAGATTTGTTATGAAGTTCTGTGAAGGCAATGACAAATAACCAACCCCGTTGATGGGCATCGGCCTTTATATGGCGGTTCTCACTTCTCAGACCTCTAATGGAAAGGCTTGCCCCTTCGAGGGTAAGCTATTTACGAAAATGTCCTTCAAAGGGGAAAATATTTTCCTTGGACGGTTTACCCTTAATTTTGTTGCTTCCTAAGGAATCTACGCCCTCCAATTCTTATTCCAAGACACAAAATTCAACATTTCTTTTTTCTCGTGCTCAAACAAAAAAAAAAAAAAAAAACATTTCTTTTTTCTCTCCTTTGGTAAACGTAATCCATTACATGCCAAGTGTTTTTAAAACTTTAGATAATAACTGATAATTATATTATTTAATACTTTTTTCCGATTAGAATAATAAATGCTTAACAATCTGTAGTTATCTGTTTTTTTTTTCTTCTTCAAATAACTATTTCAACTACCTCATGTGCACCTGCCGCCACGTGATTCCTTAATGATCGATTCATTGTTTCATTTTTTTTTTACGTTTTGAATTTTTTATCTTTTTGCAATTACGAGTACAATTATTTTTTCCAAAAATTACTGAGTACAAAGTTCATACAAGAAATAACATACCAAATCAATCCAATTGAGTTAGTTTGAATAATAACTATTACTATTAGATTAGTTGATTTAGTTTTCTTTTTTCTATAATTCAAAACCGAAAAATAGTTGTCTAACACGAAATAACTTAGTGATTTAGTCCAAGGTTCAAATTTTAGCACTCATTTTTTGGTAGTAAAAAAAATGAAAAAATAGTCAAGTAATTTAATTTTAATTTTAAAATAGATTTTATATTCAATTGATCGATTTGATCAATTTTTGTTAAGCATCAAGTTTTTAGAAAATTACCTTTGACATTATTATTTTTATTTCTTTTTCAATTGACGAGTTGATTCAACTAATATTTTAACTAATAAACTTAGATGAAGGGTATCACTTATATTTTTAATCTCTATTTAAAAAAAAAAGAAATTGATTTGGTTTCCATTTTATTTTTCTTTTGGTATGTAACTTTCATAATTGCTATACTAGTGAAATTCTCGGAAGCGACCTTGCCATATTTTATAATAAAATATCTATAGTGGACATAACTAAGAAATTTAAGAAGAAGAAAAAATTATAAACAAAATTTTTAAAAGAATATATTATAAATATGGGGATCCAGACTTTCAATTTACAAGGAAGATTACTAATACACTTGAATTTAAGCTAAAGTTGACATTAAAATTAAAAAAAATAATAAAATAAAATTACTCAAGTCACTTTTAGAGGAACTTGTATGTGTAGAGTGTTGTTGGATACTGCTTAACTCAAAAACTCAAAAGTCTAAGCATCAAATTGACTTAAATTTACCTTTTAAAAGAGTGATAAAAGATTTATTAATTGTCTTTGAAGTATCTATGGATGGGATTTGACTTATTGATTAAGTTTGTATAATGTTAGGTTAACAAATCAAACCTATATTTAATATATGAATTTATTTATTCTCAACTATATATAAGTTTGTCATAAATGAAAAATCCAACACCTTAATTAATCAAACTTAATTAGTCCATACTTAAAATATAAATCCAAATTCGTAAGGATATTTTTTTCACTCTATCTCTTCATTTCACCCATTCCTAAGAGATAAATTTACGCATGTAAAATCAAAACAGGTTTAATCCATGAATATAAGAACTAATTAGTGTAGTTTTCGGGCTCTTTTTTATTATTATTATTCAAATAGATTTTTTCCTCCCACAAAACATAAAATTTCTTACAGCTAATTACCCAATTGGCATCCTTGTGAAATGAAGAATGTTATTATTTATGTCATAATTTATTATTTATAATTTGTGAAACGACTTTGTAAATAATTGGTCAAATTAGAGAGTTTTGAAGCAAAGACTTAAGGTTTCTATTATATTAGTCGAGAGCCAATTATGGGCATGTGCAATTCTTTATGACTAACCAACCAATTATAATATTTAAATTCAAAACGAGAAAAAACTAATTGTAATATTTACCTTCCGATATTCATAGTATATTAACAAAAAAGAAATATATATTAGCTAAGGTAAATATGATATTGGAAATTTTCCATGCATGGCAAATTTAAATTATAAAAGAAATAAAAAAATACATGAACACACTAATTTAAGGTAAGAATTTTTTGTTTAATATGAAACTAAATATTTATTGGAAAAAACCTACAAGCTCAATATTTCATCTCACAATAAGTATATAATTTCATTCAATTCTGTTAAGATTGTATAACTAAAATGGAATTAATATTTTTGAAATATGAAATTATAGTATACTAAAAATGACCGGTTTGGATGTACGTACATATATTTATGTAAATGACATGAAATTAGAAAGTGACATTATACTGATTGAAAATGTGAATTGTAGTCAAATTTAAAGGCTTTCTTTTTTTGTCCAAAATCATGGAAACTAAGGCTAATCCTATTTTGAGGTATGGTAAGCTTTATTATTTAAAATTATTATCACATAGATTTTCTGTATTAAATTCAAATGAATGAGTTAAACAAATTCAAATATTAGTTTATGGTTGTAATTATATTAAGCCATTAAAAGGTTGACCTACTATTTAAATGAAGAAAAATTATAAAAAAATAGTGAAATAATGTTTGTTTTGTTTAATGCTTGAAGACACCAATTAAGTATAGTTCAATTGACTAAAACATATATTTTCGATAAAAAAGGTTGTTGGTTCAAATTTTAATTAGAATATTATTCTGAGAAAAAAATAATAATAAAAAAACGTTGGTCAAAGAGAAAAATTAGAAGTGAAGGAAAAAGATGGAAAGGGAAGAAAAATGGGGAAAAGTAGTTTGGTCAGAGTTTGGAATTTGAGTGCCCACTGAATTCATAAAGTCGGATATGTTTAATTTGTACTGGCGATATGTAAAATGTACCTTCAATTCCAACTTCAACGAACCCCAAAAACGACGTGTTTTATTACTTCTGTTTATAAATATATTCTATTGTAAGCGATGACGATGTGTATTATTACCGTTCAAAATAAGACAACTATAGTTTAATGGGGGAATTATTTAGCTAAGCGACTTGAAGTTTTAAATGTTTCTTTTGGCCTTGGAATCAAAGATTTTATAAAAAGGGCGACTTCATCTTCAAACCCTTTGCTTTCCATCCCATTATTGAAATTGACTCCAATTAGTGCGTACGGGTAGGTTAAGAATTGCTGTAAAAAATTATTTTATATCTTTCGTTAAATTATATGTTTTGTCTTTTATAGTTTAAGCTTATTTTCAATTTAATTTGTTGGTTTCAAAAAAAAAAAAAATATATATATATATATATATATTTTTCTTCTTCAACCAACATCCAAAAAAAAATAATAATAATTACATCTATGTCATTCCAATTAAGATGAAGCCATAAAATTATCTATTGAATTTCAAATTAAGAAAAATTAAAAAAAAAAAAGGAAAATCAGCTTTTTGATGGAAAACAAATATGGATTGCGGAGTGGGCAAAACGACAACGTATGGGGGTCTCGGTCGTGAAACGACGGGTGATAGGTCTGATGGTGATAACGACGAAACCAGGGGCTTTGACACGGTTTCATGGAGTGGCAATTTCGGAATTAAGCAGCGAATTCGGGATATTTAATTTGGAAGCTCCCCTGCTTAGATGGTTAGACGCGCCTAGGGATCCGCGAAGAAGCAGCATGTAGATTTTATTTTATATTTTTATATTTTTCGAGGAATTCTTTTAATTACTGAAGTGGCATTTTCGAAGGTTCAGACACATCTACGGGGAGCGGGGATTGGGTGGTGCATGGTGTAGCTTACCATTACCGTACACTACGCGGAAACGTTCACGTCGTAACCCTATTTCTGTCAAATCACAGTGATAAATAATAGTAACGAACCGAAATCCGCAGTCACAATCACTCATCACCGTCAGTCTCCAAACACCGGCCCTTTCCGTACTCCTCTTCATGCGATTTTGACTCTAGCCAATGAGATCACGCCACGTCTACTTTGTAAATTGTTCCATAGTCACCGTCAACGAGCGATCCCTCCCTACACGGTAATTTTAAAATGCCTCCCATAACATTTTTAACTTTATTCTCCGTATATGCCAATTTTTAAATTTTTACCATGTTTTTTTTTTGTTCTTTTTCTTTCTTTCAGAATATCGATTGAGGATTACCGACAAAATGTGGTCGTGGATGACGAGGTTTTAAAGTTGATAAGGATACTCAACCCTGGCCCACTGTTTTCGTGTGATGGAATTTGGCAAAAATGAAAATGAAGATTATTGTCTCCAATTTACAATAGTTATTTCTGGCCCACTCCGTACTGTAACGATTGCAATTGGTCGGCGGGAGAAGCTTTCTGCCGGAATCGATAAAAGAGAAAAAAAAAACAATAATAATAACAAAGAAAGAAAAAGAAAAGTCCTTATTTGCTTCCAATCATCGTAATAATATGGGGATTTTCTGTAATTTTAAAAAAATGGGGTAAAACAAAGAAAAGGAATTGGAATATAGATGGAAATGATGCGGCTCAGGTGGGGTATGATTCTGATCCAGTATGGCTGTGACGCCTCCCTGGTCACCACACTGGTGCCCCAATCACTGCCAAACAAGGGAAAAGAAAAAATAGAAATGAAAATGAAGGTGACGCCAAGAAAGTGGCGCCACACGAGTCATCCATCCACGTCACGTATGAACAGATGAAAAGCACGTGCCATGACCGAGCCTCTAATTCCAATATTCCACTCAATTCAACCCCTCTAATTAAAAATTGAGAAAAAAAAAAAAAACGAATTGGAATATTGTTTTGATGTTGGGGAATGAGAATAAAGAAATATAGAATTCAGGGGGGTCCAGTCCAGATTTATCTGGAGGGACTGGAAAGAAAGGGAAGTAGCCAAATCTTTGGACTTTTTCGTAATTAATTTGGGTCTGCTTTTTACCTTTTTTTTTTTTTTTTTTTTTTTTTTTTAAAAGTATCTGCTTTTTTCCTTGCAAACGTGTGTGGAACTATCCTTAAATCTCTTGTTTTTGTTTGTTTTAGAAGAAAAGTAAAAGAAAAAAAGGAAAAAAAAAAGGGGGATTAGTAGATTGAGAGTAACAAAGTATAACATTGGATGTGGGAAATGAAAATGAAATCAATCCCGCCCCTCATTCCACCATCGTAAAGAAGATTGCGACTTCAACGTTTCACGAATTATAGCGATAATAATGTCGTCAATTTTTAAATTTTTATTCATTTATCAACAATATAAAACAGTTCCTATTCCTAACTAACTTTTTTATTTGATTTTTTTTTTCAGCGGCCTAAATTTTATTTTAAAAACCTCAAACTTTCTATATGTATAATCTTTCAATTTTTTTGAAATTGTAAAGAGTGGAGAATTGATGAGAAATTTTAAATTTGCATTTTTATATAATTTTTTAATCTACTAGGAGAAGGTAATTTCTTCCTGACTCAACTTATAATTTCATTAATATTTTTTAACTACTAAGAATTAAATCAAATAAAAAGGTCAGTATGAGTAAGAGCTTTACGTAGATTTTCTTCATAAATTAATAAGCATTTGGAAGTCTCTCCTTTTGATTCTTCTTAGCATTTATATTTCATTTTGCATCCCAAAATGGAATGGGCTTTCGAGATCATGGTCCAACTCAAAAGGATTTAGTGACAACGCCCAAACAATTCATGGTCGCCGTGTGGGCCGTGGCCCAAAAATCTAAATTACTGATTTTGTCGAAAGGCCCAAAATATCTGATATTAATAATAATTTACCTAAATCAAGTTTTATCATTTAGGCTAAATTATAGAAAATACCCCTGAACTTTGTATTTTATTTCAAAAATACATCTATACTTTCAAAAGTTTCAATACTATCCTTAAACTTTGCTAAATGTTTTAAAACTATCATTTAACTAAAATTATGTTAAAAATTTAATAGAAAATTGAGGTGGCTGCCAATAGAACATTCTAAGTGGAACATGACATGACTTCACTTACAAATTGAGACAAACCCATCGATTTATTAGAAAAAAATAAACCATTAGTTTTTTTTCTTGTTTCTTCAACACAAACGTAAACTTCTTATCCGCGATTAAGTTTTTCCTCTTCTAAGTCAACGAGTTTGCCTCAATTTTTAAATAAAGTCATGTCATCTTCCACGTATGGACATCGTCACCTCAATTTTCTAAGATTTTAACAAAGTTTTAGTTAAATGGTAGTTTTGAAATATTTAGTAAAGTTTAAGAATAATATTGAAACTTTTGAAAGTATAAA
>JAOANK020000078.1:891052-906705 GCA_026257165.2 Telfairia occidentalis
ATGACCTTAATTGGTTATAGATGTGTTTATATGAATATAATTTAACTAATTAAAATATATATCTTCGATTAAAAAGTTGTGTTAAAACTCAAAAAAAGAATCTCCCATCTAGATTTAGTTGAACTATTTCTATTTTGCATTTTCTAAAAAGGGGAAAAAAAATTTGATCATATGTTTTGAAAAATTCTTACCATATTATCTACAAGAACAATGACTAGAAAAAAACATTTGACAATATATATTTTTTCTTAATTTTATTTTCCTTGTCAAAAACATAATGATAGTGTGCAGAAAAATACCTGCACACCGCGTACAGCCAAATATATTCCTTTCTGCCAAACCCACACAAAGTTCTCTTCGTATCTTCTCCACAAAGTTGCCATTTTTAGAAAAACAAAAATGATTGGAGCACCAATAGAACCTTGACAATGGCTGTCTGGTTTAGGTTTCATCCATGTCGTCTTGTTCAGTAAACTACTGGTTTGGATTCACCAGATACACAAGGTTTCCACTTAGAATCAAACTCCATTAACGGTTGCACTTCCCATGCGTTATAAAGCCCCACCACCTTAATTCCTTCTCTTCTCTCCACCTAAGCCTAATACGCCTAACTGCAAATCCCAACTTTTTCTGTAAAAACAACTGACCTCATTTTCTTCAGTCTTCAACAACAAGCCACTTGCCATTATTGAACCATAACGTCCCACTTTTGAATCTATATACGCAACTCTCTCTCAATCATTCCTCTCGATGTTCAATTCAAAATTCTATTCATAATTACTTCACGAAATCATCAGCCAATACATGCCTTCCAGACAACCATAACTTCGTGGCGATTTCTCTGCACAAAACCAGCATACTTTTTGTAAGTTTTTTGCTTTCCCCCACCTATAAATATGGTTGCTTCCAATTCACAGCCTCTTGCCTCTAAACTTGAGTATTTCCTTCTCTCTGTTTCTACCTTTGGAGAGAAAATGGCCATAGCTTTAAGATGGCTGCTTCATTCAACATGTTATCTTCTTGGGAACTCGAATGAGGTCAATACTTATGGTAATGAAGGTGTGAAGATATCAGATGAAGAGAAAAGGGAAAAGGGGAAAAAGGGTTACGAAGAAATATGTACTTCTGGGTTTCAAATGCCTCTTCATTACCCTCGCTACAACAAGGCAGATTACCAGAGGATGGAGGAGTGGAAGGTGGATCTGCTTCTCAAGCAATATGGATTGAGTTTTCAAGGCAGTTTGGAGGAGAAGAGGGCCTTTGTAATGGGGGCATTTCTATGGCCCGATCAGTATTAAAGGTCATTATCTCTCTCAAAATAAGGATTCAACTGTGTTCTTCTGTCATCTGCATTTCTAGAGCGAGTTGTATCGTTCAGCTCAGCCTGTACTTGGGACAAACTAATGGTCTTGATGCCTATTAAAACATAATGTCCATATACTATGGAATATCCAATTTTCCATTAATCCAAAACAATTTCGCATCTTGTATTTCTGTTTCTGTGTAATAGAATATGATCTCCATTTTTCTGTATGATAAAGGCAAGGCTTTTTTTATTTCTTCCTTTTCTTTTTTCCTTGCTATACAATGGGAAAGTAACGCGTACAAGTAGAACTCCAGCGATGAAAGCAATACCACCATCGCCGAGGGTAAATGGTGGATTTGGAAGGGATCTGCAGAATACATGGCGGGATTCCAGGAACAGGTGGAAGAAATCCCATTATTTGTAAGTCCTGGTTCAACCACTAAGATGTGATTATTTGGTGTTTCTTTTGATAAAAGAGAGAGAGAGAGAGAGAGAGAAATGGACAATTTCTTTTGTTTAGGGTCCCCACCCCACACATGAATGGAGGGGGCCTCCACTTCTGAGAAGCTCCGATGTCAAGGAAAGAAAAGAGATAGCTAACTGATACTGAGGCCAATCCATCTGTCTGAACGGGGTCCCAAATTAATCTCTAAAAAGTTCCCTACAATTCAACACTCATTTTATGCGTGCAAAATTCAAGAAAGAATGCTGCTCCATTCATCTAACTATGACCAAAACATTCAGCACAAGTCTTATGGAATGGCCGAGGTCAGTTGGTGTAGGTACAGTACCGGACCACGATTTGGCATCTCTATGTAACATACTTGAATGACTGAACAGCTTGGACAACCATTACAACTCCAAGCACGCAGTTCTCTTCCTAAATATTACATCGTGCCCAAAATATCAACACGAAAGAATTCTCATCTATAACCATCTCAGTTCTGACAATTTGAATGTTCACTCTATATGATATTGATTCAGACAACTATAGATGGAAGTCAGATAAACAACCATACCCAGCAATCTCCACTTTAAGAACAATCAGTTGGGGAGAATGTCAAATTCGTGGAAATCCCTTTACAAAAGCATTAACCATTCGGTGATTCTGTCAAATCCATAGCTGCACTTCCATCACTCTCGGGCATTCTCCTAATCTCGTCAAGAAGCCTTGTGATCCCTTTCATTAGTTCACTACGGACATGCTCACAACGTTCCTTGGTTATGGAAGATTCTGCAAAAAGAGCCTCGGTAAGGCGCTGATATTCCTGAAACCAATCCCCATTGTTACTCTCAATACCATGACCATCACTTGAGCCCAGAGAACTTTCCCTCTTCCATCTACTTAAATAATATTTATCAGGAAGCTGAAAGTAATTCTTTAAAATGAATATGCGTAATGCATGTCTGCATAGCAAGCCTGAGGATTCAAATTCCTTACACGAGCAGTGAATTTGTTCACTGTCTGCAATCCACATCACAAGACGCTCTGCGTCCATCTTCTTGAAGTGACGTATGAGATACGATCCATCCGACATGTCAGATGCAGCATACTGCATCGCCAACACTAATTCATGCTGCAAAGCATTGAAGGCAAAAGGGGTGAGGATGCTTCGTGCATGTTCTTCAATCGGTATATTTGTCTTAACTTGCAAATACTGTATCTCCTGGTGTTCATGGCTTTGGAAGTTGGCTGAAATACCCACCTGAAAGAATTTGAAAGAACAAAAATGACAAATCCAAGGACTGTAAAACAAAAGATATTCATGCAAGGGAAGTGTTCAATTTCCCATATAGTTACCTGCTCAAAAAAGCTACGCAAACATGTCTGTGCACTAAAAACTCCTTTCAAAAACATATCGACCGACTTGAAATAGGCCGATGATGCCATTTGAGCTAAAAGACAACCTCTTATGTACGATAGTGCCCAATATTCCCGAAAAGAAAAAAGTAAATCAACGTGCTTGTCTGAAACGAGACCAAACATTGATACCATTTGATCCCATCGAATTTCAAAATCCTCTGTACTCTCCAAAGAATACAGCAAATCAAATTCGGATTTGAACTCTGCATAACGAGATCTGAGATGAAGAGAAAACCAGCTAGATACCTTTGACAAAATATTCCATCTAGAAATTATGTGCCTAGTGCCAGGTAATTCACTTCTTATAGCATCTCTCAGCCCTGGATCAAGATCAGTCAAAATTGTCTGCGGGAATGTTCCTCTCATGAAACGAATGAAGGTCTGTAATTTTATCGTGAAGATGTACGAATGCTCAGAATAGCATAAACTAGTATGAAAAGGAACAACGACGAGAAATATACTACATATACCTGCAAAGACCAGGCAAATGAACGAGCCGTTTCATCTTGCAACAAAACACAACCAAAGAAAATAGTCCTACCATGGTTATCAATGCCAAGCCACACTCCCAATAGTAACCCATATGTGATTGAAGCATAAGTAGTGTCAAAATAGACTACATCCCCAAACATGCCATAAGCATTAACAGAGTCACCATATGACCAAGCAACGTGTTCAACCTTATCATTTGCATCAACTGTAAAGTCATAAACAAACTCTTCATCCGATTCTTTAGTGGCTTTGCAAGCCTCTAGAAGCTCCATTGTATCAATCTCTCGTTTTTCATTTAGCAACGCATCGTGTTCCTGAACAATCTTCTTACGATTTTGCACAAAGTTTCTGACATCTCTCTCCAAAAAAGGCAATTGACCTCCATGAATCCCCTTTTCCAATTCCAATACCTTCACTATACGATGAATGGGAAACCCAGCTTTGGAAAGCAGAAGTATGCGCTCTTGGTCGGCCTCCTGAATTTTGCGATATGCAGGAAGGAGGCGAACTTGGTCATCTTCAAGAAGTTCATGGTTATGTACATTGCTGAATTGCACTACAAACCACTGTGCAACTCCTTCGCTGACTTCCTTCGACAAATACATCTTAGCGTCACACCCACAACGCACCGATTTTCTATCTCTGTGATGCTCGCCAATGGGCTTTTTCTTAGCCGGTGCAAACCCCGAACGATAACAAACAAAGTCTCGTTTATAAACGCCCAATTGTGGGCTGAGTCTCGATCGCTCTTTCCTAATTGAAAACCCACTCTTCCTAGCAAAATTCCCATAATACTCAAAAGCGTCATTGTCACTCTTAAACACCATCCCCACATAAGGGGCAACCATAGCTTCAGATGACTCCCTTTCGGACTTCACTAACTGGACTGCAACAGAAGTTTCTTCGCCCTCTCCTTCGTACGAAACATAACATTTCCAATCCCCACAAGGGCATTGCTGCCGTCGAATCCATACGTTTTTCGACGGTATGGATGTCATTGGCGAACAGTAGCTAAAATTTGTAATATTACATCAAATTTCTTAAAACTAACATGGAATCTACAGGACAAACCTCAAATCTATTGATGACCCTCAATTGCAGACATGAGAAGAATTTACGTCCCAGAGAAACAGAAGAATGATTTAGTGGGTTTGAAGCTGAATTGAGTTGAATTCTACAAACCCAGAATGAATTACGTACCACAGATGATGGAGGTGCGTGATTAAACCCTCATTTCGTGCCGCTCTTCCGCCTGTGTTGTCCTACACTTTTCCACATAATTGCACCGAACACTAACAGCAGAAAGCATTCACCCATGACCCCAAGTTTGAAGTTTTGGGCTTCTCTGATTGTTGGGCCTGTAAGAACATGTTGACGATTCACTCAAAAAAAAAAAAAAAAAAAAAACATCGTCGTTAAATTAGACAGAATATTAAAAGTTCATCGAGTCTTACTTTTAAATTTAGAATTGAATAGAAGTAAATTTTAAACTTTAAGAGTTTTTTTTAATTCACTAATTATGAGATTGATGATCGAACCTTCCACCTATGCGATGGGAGATGAGTAGATAATGACATATTAGACACACTCTTAAAAATTTAGGAATCAAATTTATAATTTAACCAAAAATATATTCTTTTGTAAATTGCAAAAATGCACTTCCAAAATGTCAACAAACCCTCTAAAAAAACATAAAAATCAAATAAATTTATAAATAAAATGTATTATAGCCAGTTCTTGATTATATGTATGTTGAATCTTGTGAAAATTTCGTTAGAAGGACCCTATTGTATGGTTGGCGCTGCAAGATTCAAAATTGACCCAGAAATAAGTTAGAATTCCTAATGGAAAAAAAATTGATGATCAAATGTAGATCCCAAAACCAAAAAAAATGAATAGTAAAATAGATTTGAAAATAGTGTTTTAGAGATGTCAAAAAAAATTAATCAAACAATAAAATTGTCATATCGATATGAACTGTCAAGTAATAGATGACAGTGAATGTTTTGAGAAATTTATTTCCATTCCAAGCAACCCCTAAGTTAGTCTTAAATTTATAGATGATATGAATATTACATATCATTGTATATATGAATTATTATGCAAGGGGGCAAACCCCAAAAAGAATAAAAATGTTTTTTTTTTCTTCAATTTTGATCTGTAAAAATTAATTTTAAAGATCATCCATCAAATGGGTTCTCAAAGAAAATGCAAAAGCCACCTATTAATGAGTTGTGTTCTAAGTATATTTAAAAGAAAAATCACCTATAAAGTGAGTTGTTTACAAAGTGCATTTTCAAACTTTTTTTTCCAAACAAATTTTTTGTAATTAATCATTGTCCATATAAACTATCAATGACAACCCAAAAATCCATGATCAACTCTTAATTTGTAAAAAAAAAATTGTAAATTAAATCATTGAATTATAAAAGTTGCTATAGTATTAAAAATAAAAATTTGAACTCTGTGTTTTAGCAATGATATATCTAAAAATTTGAATCTTCATCCTCACATGTACTTGAACTAAAAAAGAATTACATACTTAAATTGGATATAAACTTTTTTTAAATAAAAATGAAAACAAAATGAGAATTAGACATTTTTCACCTCACAAGTTCCGATCAAAACAATTAACACTTACGAAGAAGATAACTTTGTCAAGTCATAATAATACCTACATCTAGCCACAATCTTTTTTTTATTAAAACAAAAAAGGAAAACTTAACTAATATTCGTTATTGATTTCACCCTACTAAATTATATACATAAAAAAAATGAAAATTTCCTTCCAAATTATTATTTGCACTTCCTGGGATAGGATACAATGTAACGTTAATACTTTGGCAATGAATTTTTCATAAAACTGAATCTATTTTCCTTAGTTCAATAATACTGGGGTTGGAAGTTGAACTATTGATCTCCAATTGTAGTAAATACCTATCTACTTAACTATGGTGAAATAGACAAAAATGAAATAATTTATAACATCACCAATCTCTCATATATTTCAAAATCGAACTTATGCATGAAATTCATTTGAGAGTTTTAGAAAGAAAAAAATATATTTTTTACATATATGAAAGGATAACCTATTTTTTGAGTTCAACATTTGTGGACAATCGACCTGTAATACATGCCTTTATCCACTCCATTGGCACTCCCAAATTAATTTTGGCAATTCAATTTTGTTGGTATATTTCACAGCTCGAAAGTTAGGTTTGTTTGTGTAAAGATAGTGGTTGTTGTTGAACAACTCTTTCCTTCGTCGCATAACCCAAATAAACAAATCCATTGCCAAATGTCTACTCTTTTTCTTATCTCTTTCTTTGGGGTTTAAAATAATTATTATACTTTCAAGCAAAGAAGAGTTAATTAATGAATGACTTAATTTGTAGTCCCGATTAAATTTTTTTATGAAAAAAAAAAAAGTTTAATCTTTCAAGCCACTTTTGGTTTGTCCCTTTCATTTCCAAGTCACAGCTGCCTCTTTTTTCCTCGAGTCTCCATTTCAAATATCATAGAAATGACATTAACTTTTTCTGTGTGAATCCTTCCATTTACTGCTTAAAAAGGCTTACTTTAAGCAAATTTTAGCGCTGAAGCAACTCCAATGTCTCCAAATCCCCTTCTTATCCCTTGATTAAAATGCTGATCCCATTTTGAATCAAAAGCAATACACTTGGCTCAAGATCAAACACATGAATTGGAGTGCTTGTTGCACAAGACTGAGAAACTAATACACCCACCAAGAACTTTTTTTCTTTTTCTTTAATCTCCTTCAAAGGTCAATGGTCCAATCATTCTCATAAGTTAGGTAATAGAACAATGGGGATAAGATCATTCTAAGTTCAAAACGAAAAACATAGGGACTTGTAAATAACTACAAAACAAGGTTAAATGTACAAATCCTGATTAGATTGTTGTGTTGTTGTGGTTGCCGATCATATATTTAATGGAAAGATGCGTTTTCCCCAAGACTTTTTAAACATAATTAGTTTTTGTAATCAACTAGATTAGCGGTTGGGGATTCTAAAAGGAAAATCTTCTGTATATATATATATATATATATGAAAGAAGAAAAGAAAGTGACCGTTACTGTGAGAAGGAGGGAAGAAGCCGGCGAAGCCGGCTAGAAAATTGCGATTTTGAAAATTTTTAGTAACTGGAAGAGGTAGAAAAATAAACCCATTTGGCCATTTCTTCTTCCTCTCTTTTCGGTCAATTCCTTAAGCTATTGGACTCTTCTTTTTTCCCAATAAAAAGCTCAATTACATTCCATTCCACTTCCACCCCAGTATTGTATTATTCTTTCTCTGTTTTCCCAATAAATAAAAATCCAACCTTTGTCTGTTGTCTTGGCAGTCGTGCGGTCTGATTATTATAAGAGCAACATGGTGAGTTACGAGGAACATGTCGGCAGAGAAGAGGTCTCTGTTGTTCATCCTGATCCTGTTGTGTTGGAGCTCAACCGCTTGCAGAACCTTCTAGCAGGTTCCCTTTTTTTTTTTTTTCTTTTTCTTATTTTCCTCCTCACATTGCTTTCTTTGTTATGCAAAGCCAGATATTTGCTGTGGGATCAGTTGGTCAAAGAGACCCCATTATCATTTTTTAGTCTTTCAAGATAAAATCATCCCTATCCATGAGAAATACTGTTGAATTCATTTGCCCATCTGGGTATCCTCTGTTTTTTTTAAATAAATGTCTTACTCTGTTGTTTAAGTGAAAGTGGAGAGCTTGCCAAGTGCTTTTGACTTTCACGAACTGCTTCTATTTCATTGTTCTAGTCGTTGGTGGCACGTACGAGTGAACTTGTTTGTCTTTGTGATGCTTGGGCAGAAGAACCAATCAATTTTAGTCGTTTAATCTGAATTTCTATATAAAATCAAGGAAATGTTCTCAGAGATCATTAGAGGAGACTTGTTAAATTCTAAATCTCATGAGATTTGGGAATATAATTATAACCACAGTTCAGAACATTTCAAACCTGTATTTTTGTATTCAGCGACTGAACTTTGACTTTTTCAACCTGTTTCAGATAATGGTTTGTAAAGTAAAATGAAGAAAAGAAATAATCAAATATCTGTACTTTTTATCGTTTGTATTTCCTTTTTATTGGTTTTAAGGTTACAGTTCATAATTAGTAGTAGTTTTTAAGCGTATACCAAATCTGGTAATGATTTGTTAGATATCCAATAGCAACCACCGCCACCATAATCCATCTTTGCAAAAGAATTGCATTAAAATATCTCACTTCTTATAAAATTCTGTTCGTCTTTGTTAGGAATATTAAAGATATTATTAGGATATTAAGAGGGCATGTCTGTCATTAGATATTAGTTTAGGTTGAAAATTTTGGAGGGTAGTTATTTTAAACCTCTCAAAAGTAGTTGAAAATTGTAAGTTATTTTTTCTATATTATAACACAATTTCAGTGTAATTTTCTTACTTCGATTACCAAGATTGGGTCCTAAGAGTCTTACACTTCCAACGGACATTTTTGTTCAAATTTTGCAGAGAAAAACAGGGAACTGGGAGCTGCTCACAGTGAAATCAAGGCCTTGAGAGTTACAGAAGCCCTGAAAGATAAAGCTCTAGAAGAGGTTACAACTTGAATCATCTGTAACCACGTTATTCAATATGATTTTTTAACATGTTTTAACTCCAAACTCCATTTTTGATTTATAATTCTCAGCTGAGAAATGAAGTTGATAAGCTTGACGACAAGCTTAGAGCTACTGAAAATCTTCTTGAGTACAAGGTTAGTAGTAGCCTTTGGAGTTTAATTTACTTTTCTCTGACTTGTTAGGTTCCTAATGCAAGTTATATATAAAGCAGAACCTTGAAATCAAGAAACTGACAGCTGAGAAGAAAGATGCAGTGGCTGCACAATATGCTGCTGAAGCTACTCTCAGAAGGGTATATGCAAATCAGAAAGATGATGATTCTCTTACCTTTGCATCCGTTGTCGCTCCTCTCGAAGCCGAAATCAAAATGTATAAGAATGAGGTGAGCCATGAACCTTATCATAAATTATTTTTGCATCCCATATTGCCAAATTGTAGACTGTCTGTATGAAAGTTAAAGTTGTTTTGGTTTGTGCCTTTCAGGTTGCAATATTGCAGGAGGATAAGAAAGCTTTGGAGCGTCTCACGAAGTCGAAAGAAGCAGCGCTGCTCGAAGCGGAGAGGATTCTGCGAAGCGCACTTGAAAGAGCTCTCATTGTTGAGGAAGTTCAAAATCACAACTTTGAGCTGAAGAGACAGATTGAAATTTGCCTGGCATGATACTTTTTACATAACACAATTGAATTTCTCAAAGGCCGTTTGTAAAAAAAAAAGGCTAATCTGATGATTGGATTACAAGCAGGAAGAGAACCGGCTCCTGGAGAAAAACAATCGCCAAAAGGTACTTGAGGTTGAAAGGCTTGGCCAAACCATCGAGGATCTAGAGGAGGCCATTCTAGCTGGAGGAGCCACAGCCAACATGGTTCGAGATTACAAGCGACAGATTGAAGAATTACATGTAAGTTTGTGAATGTAACAGTGCTTTGATTTTCTATCAAGTGTCACATTCATTGATCTTGATTTGAAACAAATTATTAGGAAGAGAAAAGGACTCTTGAGAGAGAATTAGCAAGAGCTAAAGTCTCAGCACACCGTGTCGCTACCGCAGTGGCTAATGAGTGGAAGGATGAAAATGACAAAGTTATGCCTGTCAAGCAATGGCTAGAAGAGAGAAAGCTGTTGCAGGTACTTGCAAAACCTGAGTTTGATTTGTGTTTTCAAACAGTTCTTGACTAAAAGTTCTGCACTTTTACGGTTTAACTTCTTCGTTTTCGACAAATCATAGGCAGAGTTGCAACGAATGAGGGAGAAGTTAGCTGTGTCTGAGAGAACAGCCAAGGCAGAAGCACAACTCAAGGTGGTGAATGAACATGTCACTTTTCTGTTTAATACAAAGAGACATTTCTCTCATTCTTTTGCTTAAGTCTTTATTAAACTGCAGGATAAATTCAAGCTGAGGTTGAAAACATTGGAAGAAGGGTTAAAGCACATGCCAATTTCCCCTGTGAATAGCAATGCATTCTGTGGATCCCCCAAAACAGAACGATCCAATAACATCTTAGGATTCTTGACAAGCAATGGAAGGAAGAGGTCCACATCACTGTCAAGGCCTTCAGCCATCACCAAAAGCTCCAGCATTCTTGTGCAACCAAATGCAGAAAACGAAAAGGCCACTGTACCGGAGTTTAATCGATCGAATAGCCTGAAGAAGAAATATGTTTCGGCTTGCGAAAATAAGGTGAAAAAGAGTATGTGGGCTTCTAGTAGAAGCAGAGTGGTTGATATTGGTGAAAAGGAGGGTAATGAAATGAGGGAAAACAAAGAAAACAATGATGTTACAATAACAGCCTCAGAAGAGGCCAATGAGAAAACCAATGATGCTGAAGGATTGCACAATAAAGAACGCAACATCAAAAACGAAGATGTTGTTTCAGGTTTTCTGTATGACAAAATACAGAAGGAAGTCATCAATTTGAGGAAGCTATGTGAAGTGAAAGATGGTAACTTGATTGCAAAAGATGAAGAAATAAAGGTCAATCGTCCAACCTCTCTCTCTCTCTCTCTATACGTATCTCCTCTATTTCTCTTTTCTCATAAATGAGATGAATTTCTTGGCAGATGCTCATTAAGAAGGTTGATGCATTAACAAAGGCCATGGAAGTAGAATCCAAGAAAATGAAGAGAGAAGCAGCAGTGAAAGAAAAGGAAGCAGCAGCAGCAGCAACAGCAGGGAAAATAGAGGAAAAGAAAAACGCGAGGATCCTTTACTCCAAAAGGTTCTAACTTTCTAACATCATTTCAGAATTTCTATGCAATTTCTTTCTTCTCATTTCATCATTCATGAACTGAATGGGATTCCTTTTGTCATAGCCGTAGGCTATCAACTTGATAACTTACCAGGGGAAAAGCAAGCATTGATGAAAGAATATGATCCAGACACCAGCTTTGTCAATTCTTGTTCTTGTTTGTTTTTATGTAGATACAAAATTACAGTGTTATCCATTACAGCTGCTCAGGAATAAGTTTGTTTTAGCAATATTTTCTCTGCTATGTACACCACATTAATGTCATCTGCTTGAGCTTTTTTTAGTAAATAATCGATGTCGTGTTATATACTCAGACAATGCAGACAAAATGCTTGTTTTCCTAAGAAAAAAAAAGGAGGGCCATTTATAGCAAACATTTCTGAACATGAACATACTGACTAAGCTAAAATCTAACGGCCCATCAGTATATAAAACTATACAAAATTTTCGAGTTAAATTGTAAGTTTAATCCTTGAGCTTTTCAAGATAAAGTTTTTTTAACCTTAATAAGTCTCTGAACTTTATAGATCATGTCTATTTAGTTCCTATACTTTAAAAAGTTTGTAGTAACTTTCAATTTTTTATCTAGAAGAATTTCTTAGACACAAAATTGAGATTTCCACGACTAATTAGAAACTTTTTAAAGTATAAGGATCATATAAACACTACTATGAAAGTTTAGGGAGGTAGTAACTTTTTTTAAGAAGTAAAATGATTAAAATAGATACAGTTTTGAAAGATCAAAGAAACTAGAAATTATGAACCTCGGGAATTGTGGGCAAGGCGGGGCGCCATCTGGGGCATTGTTCGTCGAACTCGAAAGAATCAGAGAATCGAACAGCAGTGCCTTTAGAGCCAAACTTTTTGTAGTTTGTCAACAGCAACTGGAGCTGTTTTTTGCTGACCACAATGGTGGCCTTTCGGAGTTTGCACAAATCTGCAGGCTTGAAAATAGCATCATCAATACGAGCAGGAAGTGGAGGAGCCCTACGCCCAACTTCCAGCATCGCAGTTGAAGTTGAAGTTGAAGTTGTGATGGCTTGGCTTGTTAGCTTTAGGCCCTTATAAGTTTCACAAGCAGCTATCTTTTCAATTGGCAATGCCAAGTTGAAGTCTTCTTCTCCTTCACAGCACATGAAATGGGATGTGTTTATGCAATTTCCCATTTGATTGAGAGTGAATGAAATGTGGGTTAGCCTTAGTTTTCTGTTGTTAATATTTAGTGTGCCATTGGCTTTGAGTTTGTTTGAACGTGCCAACCAATCACATAATGAGCAATCTAAATAGTGGACTTTTTGCTTTTTTTTTTTCTTTCAAAGATTAATTAATCAAACACATAAATTTGTAGTGGGGATTTGAGTCTAAGAAGATGTAGATGAGCCCAAATTTCCACTGTTTTTATTGGTGGAAAATGGTTGCCTCTTTCTAACTGTAATGGTTGGTTTCTTTTGTGGTATCAGAATATATTTAAGAATTGTGATCGAAAGGTTTGTGAAAATTTAATAGTCTTATTGACAAATATATATATGAAATCAATTAATATTTAATTTTCCAAATAAATTTAAATAGAAGTAGGAGGTGGGAGGTGAGCTACCTTCCCATCTCTTCTTTGTGTAAAGGAAGTTTCTCTTGCCTTAGAAAGATGATCAATTTAAGCTACGAATAAGTAGGTACTTTATTGTCTTCTACTATTTTAAAAAAATTAATCAATTCAAAAAGAAAAAGAAAAAAACAAAACCAAAAGCATCTTTTATTACACATAAATGTGTGAGTCAAGCTTTGTCTTGTTCAAATCCACTTTGTTATGTCATTTGGCTCTCCATTTGCTTGACTTTAGTGACGATGGCCAATTCCATCTTTGTTACTTAAAAATGCTACCTTTTTTTTTAATAATCAATTTATTTGTTAGGATAAACGAGACTCCATATTTTTATAATGGTATTATATTGTTTATTCTTGACATGCATCTTCATAACTTAGCTTTCGATTTTACTTAAAAAATTTCATACTTACGAAGATGTTGTGCTTTACCTTTTTTTCATTGCGAATATAATTTAATATACATTATGTTCTTAAACCAACAATATTTCTTCATTGAGAGAATCTTTAATCTACACAAACTGAATACGCACAATTAAACAAAACAACCCTTCATTTCCATTTTCCTTTACCTTATTATTATTATTATTATTTTCTCAAGAAACAGTTCTGGTTTGAGCACCAAAAGAAAAAAGGGACACGAATTTTGAAGTTTGTTGATAATTGACTATGGGGGTCACAATAATGAGCATTCACATCACATGATGGAGCATTCCGATGGATTATTCGGGTTGTAGTAATCAGAAGAATGGCCCGGATAATATCCCCTTCCACCGCCGTAGCTGTCGTAGATGGGCCTTGCGACGTAGTACGGTGGTGGCGCCGGCATCCCGTAGCCGTGGTATTGGAAACACGGGCGGCCCTCGTAACATGAGCTGCAGCAAACCGCGTACGGCGGCTGCGGATACCCTTGGACTGGTTGCGCTTGCATTTGCACCACCACTTTTGGTGGTTCTTTTGCCTTTTCCCCTTCCTTTCCTTTCTCCCCCTCCTTTTTCTTTTCTTCTTTTTTCTCTTCCTTTTTTTCTTCCTTTTTTTCTTCTTTTTTCTCTTCTTTCTTCTTTTCTGGCTCTTTTTTCTTCTCCTCCTTCTTTTCTTCTTTCTTTTCCTCCTTCTTCTCTTCTTTCTTCTTCTCTGGCTCTTTTTTCTTCTCCTCTTCCTTCTTCTCAGGGTCTTTGATCTCGATGCTCTTTATGGATCCATCGCCTTTGCTGCAAATCTTCTTCATGATCTTTTCAGGCGAACAGCACACCACTTTGATGATTACCATGCCTTGCTTCTCATTATAAATCTGATCTCGAATTTCTATCCCAAATAGAGAAAAAAAAAACCCCCATAAGAATACTAATTACATCACATTTAACAGGGAAAAAGGAAAAGGGAGCAATTTCCCATGTAGTTATCTAATTTTCAGTAATTATATAGATAAATTAAGACTTCGAAGTTTTCTGATGAACAAAAACAGAGGAAGAAACAGAGAGATGGACGAGACGTACGAGGAAATTTGCCGAGAACTTTCTTGACTTTCTTATAGCAACGAGAGCATTCCAGGTCAACTTTCAGCACCATTAACACAACCTACAAACAAAAGAAAAGAAAAAGAAAGAACTTTTAGAAGAGAGAATCGGAATCAGTGTAATGGGGAAGGAGATCGAAGTGCAGAGAAACGAAAGAAGGTACCTTTTCCTCCATGGGTGAAGCGAGAGAAGCAACTTCTGGTCTGAAACTGAGCTAAAATGATCTGAATTAAGGGGGAAAGAAAGGGTGGTCCATTGGGATGATTAAAAAGGAAGACGCCTGGAAACAAGACAGATTGTTAAAACTAGAAGGGGTTCGTAAAAATGGCTTGGCGTTTGGCCAATGAGATCACACCATGTGGAGAATTAAGCGTTGAATTCCAGGCATTCCTTTGACAATTCTGAAGGGTTTTTTTTTTTCTTATTTTTCTTTTGATTTTGATTCGATTCTCGTCCCCATGTGCTGGCTTTGATTAACACTCCTTACCTTCCCAAAAAAAATAAATTAAAATTAAAACTTCGATTAAAATTTAATTCTCTGTTTAATTACATGTACTTAGGAAGAATTTTCAAGACCACGCCACATACCGTGCCACCGACGCGGAGTCATGTGCCCAAATTCACGGTGCCTACCGACGGCTGGTTATTTCTCGGACCTTCGGATAGGTTAATGGAAGTTCTTTTGTCTTTTACTCGTAAATTTGGTGGCCAAATGCACTTTCTGGGCCCCACAAGTCAAAACATCAAAATTCATTTATTACTAAGTCTAACAATTCCCCTTTCATGGCTTTAAACATTATTTTGGTCTCTAAACTTTCAATTTTGTTCCATTTTACGCTTCAAACTTTCAAAAAATTCGTTTTGGTCCCTGAACTTAAAAAAAGAAATCATTTTGATCTTGATCTTTTTTTTTCTTTTACAAATTAATGATATAGCTTCAAATATAAGAAAAAAGATATTAATGTGAGTATGTATTTAAGCTACATAATGTGAAGACAAGTATTA
>JAOANK020000078.1:918081-929972 GCA_026257165.2 Telfairia occidentalis
TAATTTGAGAACCCCCCCCCCCCCCCCCACTCTCTCTCCCTCCTCCTAAAGTAGGGAATCAAATGAGCATGAAATAACAAATTTGGCTTACTTAAAGGACCATTTTCAAGACTACTTTTCTTTATCTGTCTAATGGTGCATTGATTGCTTATCAAGATAAAGGCTCCGAAGGTCCAGTGTAGAAAGAGACCTTTGATAGTATGTCAGTGCACTGCCTTCTTTAGGATTGATGATGTCTGTGATGGAGGCCTGCAAGAGGGTTGAAGCCTGCAAGAGGTTAGGGTTCTTTATGTTCTTAACAGCATCAGGATGACCCTCCGTTTTTGGGGATCTTTTCCCATGTGATTGAAGAATTGGAGAAAGGGACATTTGCATGTTCTCTACATGCTTAAATGTTTTAAAACTGGAGGAAACACTGCTTGAGCTGCTCCCCATCACTCGGCTATAAGTGCTTGGCCGTGAAATATTCTCCTGAAAATGTCAAAAGAGTTGGTTCTCTCTCTTTTAGTTCCACCTAAGTATCAGTAGACGTACCAATGCAACAAAAAGAAACATCTTCAAATGGCCCACTTTGTTTGGGAAGAGCTTAGCCAACAAAGAGAAGTTAGCTTCCAACCAGATGGTCAGGTGAGCATTAACAAAATTCTAGCAGTCAAGAAATCATTCAAGTCAAGTGTTAATTATTTAAAAATAAAATAAAATAAAATAAAATAACAATTATAATTATAATAAAATAATAATTTTTAAAAAAAAAAAGAAGAAGAAGATGAAAAAGAAGAAAGAAGTAACTGAAGCAAATTAAAAATAACAAATAACAAATAATTTTTAAAAGAAATTGAAGTATGAAAGCATGACCTCAATCCGAACATTATGAATCAACTTTTGTAAATTCTATGGATCATCAAATAGTTGCAGGAAAATTTCAGAAAAATTTTATTAAGCTCCATCGGGAACATAATTTGCAGTAAACTGACAAATATATCTTCATGAGTGTGCATATAAAGGCTAGGGTGTCTATCAATCTAAATCAATATTTAAGTTACATTAAAACATGGTCCATTGGCAACTTTTATATGATAGATCATCTGTTTAGCAGGTAAAATTGAATGCTGAACATCTACTTTCATTCATCCAATTTGATAGAAAATTTTAGCCGGTAGTCTCCAAATTCATGTCATAGTATAATCGGACAGAAGGAAAATGAATGGTTATTCAAGCGGAGATATGAAGAAAAATCTCATATAGCAATTGATGGTGTTACTTCTTAGAGATGTTATTTCTTGAAAGTAAAACATAATGGAGTAACATTACCTCTTTCAAAGATTCAGAATCTCTAGCTTTTGTTGCATTGACTAGTTGCTGAGACACAAGATGCCTTTGAGATGAGTGCATCTTTCTTGAGCTCCTTTCCCTAGAAGTTCTAGCCCGTTAGTAATGAGTTTCCACTGCTCTGAATTATATATTACGATTGTTTTATAGACTACAGAAATGCTAAATGCTATTACTTATAATCCTAAAACAATTAAGAGCAGAATTCCATTTCTGCCATGCCTCCACTCAAGAGGATAATATTGGCTTCTCAACACATAATGCAGCTTCAGTTACACGTTTGAAGTTTATAGGATCATGGAAAAAATGCAAATATGCTGCTTAAGGAACTTTGGGAAGACACAAGCACTGTGACAAATTTAAATGAACAGTGTACGATTTAAGAATTTGTTGATATTTTATTCTTCCTGTCAACTATATAGCTGACCAACTAAAAATTGAAATGAGGATGGTAAAAAAGAATAGGTTCATTCGTATAATAAAGGGAGTATCACTTTCAGAACCAAGAAGCATACTTCTTCCTATTTCTGGTTTTAGCTGGCTCGTCCTCCTTGTGGTAAATCACTGGTAGATCTGAAAGTTCACATGCCAGAGGATATGAACTAAAGAACTGAAAGCAAAAGATAGCTATCAGAATAACATATTAGAGCATTTTATCATGTATGACAGGAAAGAAATGGAAGGGTTAACAAACCTTCAACACAAAGTCTTACTATGATTTTCCAGGTAATATAAAGTTTTAAAGTCTTTGAGTTAGGCAGCCAAGGGTATTACTTTTTTATTATTGGCCTTTCATCGATCCACAAGACTACATGTTCGTACCAAGGTTGAAAGCTTTGCAGTGCAAAACTAATGAGATTTCAAGGCAGATTGGCCCATGAAAAGAGTTTAGGGTTTAGGGACATGACGTTTGAGACAATAGTGACCTGATTTATATTTTCCTGAATGATTACAAATTTGTTATTGAAGAATGTTATTGGTAGAAGTTACCTTATTTTCTCCACTCAACCTTACTAAAATATAGGATTTTAAAATACATCAGAATAAAGACCACCTAGATATTAGTGAAACCCCAAAGCAACAAGTTTGAAATAAAAACATATAGCTCTTTCATCTTTGTTTCCATTAAAACTAGATAAATAAATGGTTACGACATATTAACAATTACAAAGGATTTGAAGTTTATACTTACCTCACTTTGAAGAGCAGATGAAGCAGTGCCACGACGTGCTGGGTCTAATGAGAGAAGTGCAGTTAAGAGACGAAACGAAGGTGTAGAAAAACCTGAAAAAGCATCAGGGAAACCAGGTTGATAATTTTGTGGTGGACAGAAGCTTGCAGGTAGCTTCATTTTATCCCAATAATCCTTGGGGGGTGAACCACAAAGCTTCCAGATCTTATGAAGTTGTTCGACCTGAATAGGGATGAAGCTTGATGAATGAATCAATTCCAGTAAATATCATAGATGAAAATCCTTCAGAGAAAGAAACCAATCTAAATTTTTTTAAGAAAATGGAGTATTATATTATAAATCTGTGAACCATTGTGATTTCTTCATATCTTACTCTGAGGGTTTTGGAGATGGAATGAAAGCATTCAACAGAAAGTGGCAAAGCACACATAAAAGATAAAGTGAGATGAGTGGTAGTTCAAGAGGTCCCAAAGGGTAGGGGATTCAAGTTAGCACATAAATCTTTCTTAACTGAAAGAAAAAGGATATGAAATTCTTCAGGCACTTACTATATTCCAAATAAATCTAAATTTACACAAGTAGATATTAAATTAAGAAATTTATTGCTGCAAATGAAACATGAGAGAATAACAAGAAAAAGTAAAATTCTCTTAAAAGTGTTCAGTACCTAAACATCTAAGTTCCACAGGTTGTGTTTAGAAAGTCTCTACCTCTGTCCTCCCAGGCAAAATTGGCTTTCCAAGAAACATCTCGGCTAGAAGACAACCTGCACTCCACAGATCAATACCAACTCCATAATCTGTAGAACCTAACAGCAACTCTGGAGCTCTATACCAGAGTGTAACAACTCTGTTTGTAAGGGGACGTCTTCTTTTAGGAATGAAAAAATTGGCTAGCCCAAAATCTGCAATTTTTAGCATCCCACTTTTATCAATCAGCAGGTTGGAAGGTTTAATATCTCGGTGTAAAATTCCCCTGTCATGGCAATGCTGAAGACCAGATAGTAGTTGCTGCATATAGGCCTTGACCTGGAAAAAGGAATGCAATTCCAAAACGTTCATAAAATACTAGAAAGGATCTTTGCCAAAAGAAATCTTAGTGTGCAAAACCACAAAAATTGCATTCATGTTGAATACAGAATTGTATGATAAATCTTAGTCTTATTATTAAAAGTAGAATGTCACTTCATTTCTTTTTTAATACTATAAGAATTTCTTCCTCAACTCGACTGATTACCACATAACTTGTTGCATCTTATTCGTGTACTTCCCAGATCAATTAATAAACGACTTTCTGAAGCAAACAAATCTAGAAATGATAAGTTAATAACAATTGACCAATTGCTCCAGAACTGCCAGAAACAGGTAAGTGTATACCTGAGCTTCGCTGAGCTTCCTGCCAAAACGAGAGATTATTGCAGTCAAGTCAGACTGCATAAAATCAAATACTAAATAAAGACTGTATGGCATTCTTGATGTGACTATTCCTTCAAGCTTGATGACATTGGGATGATCCAGCTGCTGCAACGCCATGATTTCTCTTGCCATAAATTTGATGCTATCAGAATCCGAAGTGTCAAATCGAACCTTTTTCAAAGCAACAATCTTTCCTGTGTCCCTGTCTCGAGCTTTGTACACGTTACTGTAAGTCCCTCGACCTACCTACAATTACAAACCCCAGACATCAATTCAGAATCAGAACCAATTTAAATGATAGCTTCTTCCTTACCATCCGGGATTTTACTTTTGTAACCACAAGTAGAGCAATGAAGATAACTAATGAAACAAGGCATTCCTTCTCTGGGTAAGGGGTGGGGGAAATGGATCATAAAAGGAAGCAATTAAAACGATTGACAAATAAAGAGAAACAAGTTTTCCCTGTGGCAGAGTTTCACACTTCTCACTTCCGAATTTCAGAGTTTATGAAGTCCTTTTTACCTTAAAACAAGGAACTCAATGTAACGAAAAAGAAACTCAAATGGCAATATGTCATAAGATTAGACACACTCTGCAACATTAAATCATAACAATGAAGCATGGCTGCATGAGCGAAAGAGAACTAAAGTGAAAATAACAACAACCTTAGCCAATTTATCATAGGAATCGGCGCCCTTGGGAACCAAACCAGCCAAAGCTTCTGTAGGAATATTTTCAACCAGCCACTTCGGCCAACCATCCACAAGCTCTTCTCCTCCAACATTTTCATGTACATTGATCCTCCTCGAAACATTCCCAACATCATCACTCTTCTCCTTCTTCGTTTCGATATAAACGACTTTTCTAATCCCACCATCATTCACAGCAGCCGAGCTTCTCCCAACCTTGCCGGGTAGATTCCGATCGACGGAGATCCTTCGATTACCTCCGGCGACATAGCCGCGTTCCTCATTCAACTTCCGACCGCCACTATTTGGCGAGTTCTGAAAGGATTTTGACGGAACACACCCCATCCGTCGTCAATTGCAAAATCTCTCACCGTGTGATACGAATCAGGGTTTCGGTGAAAGCTAGGCAGCATAGTAATGAAATAATGGGGACATTGAAGAATGAATAATGGGGATATTCCAGATCATGGAACTGGAAAAGAAATTGTGTTGATTCCATCGTCCAGAAGCCGGCAGTGCTTGGAATTATGCCGAAAGAGAAGATGATCGGATGATTTGTCTGCATTGAGTTGGAGGTATTCGGAGGTCCGAAACAGTGTTGGTGAGGAGAGACAGAAGAATGAATCGTCCAAATTTGGCGGGTGAACCGTAAGCGACAGTTGGAAACATTCCGTTCCTCCCAAGTCCCAACTTCTTCAATCTCATTTTTATATGAAAACTTTAAATAAATAAATATTTTGGTTATTGTTCTTATTATATAATAAAATATCCTTCCTCCAATTTTTTTTTAATTTCAACATATATGTCTGAATTATATTTAGTAAATTATGTTCATGTTGGCCATGATCCATCTATCTAGTAATACTAGTTTCACCTTCTTTTTTTTCTTTTTCTGTCTTAATTATATAGACCAGATGCATTTAACTCTAAAATTAAATAATATTTTGGTTAAATTTTGATTTTATTAAAAACAATGTTGAAAATTATCCAAACTTGAGTTGAGACGTATATCTTCAACCAAAAACTTAGTTGCTCTAATTCGAATTCACAGTACCACATGTTGAACTAAAGAAATACTAATATACCTAGTCTATCTACCAATTACTTTGTCATTATTAACAATTTTGGTTAATATACTTCATTTATTTTCTTTAGCAAAATTATAATACTTTTAAAGTCCAATTACCTGTGGGATAAGGAGTTGAACTTCTAACTATTTGATCAAAGATATAATGTTTTAACAAGTTGAATTATGCTCTAAACAATTGTAATTTCTAACTTTATAGTTTGCATGATATCGTCTTACCTTTCATGCAATTCCATTTCTATGTCGAAACCAATATCAAGTTATTCTATTTTTGAGACTCTTGAGCAAAACAGTTAAAGGTGATTAAAAATTGATTAATTAAACCAAATTTGGATCAATATAATTGTGAATTTCCCAAATTATTAATTATTAATTAACTATAACGTTAAGCAATTTTTCTAAAAACACAAACAGTTACAAAATTGAACATAGCTTAATTGATTAAAACATATTTTTCCAATAAAAAAATCATGAATTTGAATCTTCACTCTCACATATTACTAAATTAAAAAAAAAAAAGTATGCAAACTTTAAAATGATGAAAATTTTACTAAATACTGAAAAAGGATTTTTTTTAAAAAAAAACATTAAAATTCATCCAACAAACTTTGCAATTTAGTGCAAGATAAGCATAAAGTCACAAGAAGAACAAAGAACAACATTCAGTTCAAGTATATCATTTGCTCTAATACCATAGATTGATTTCATAGTCAATAATGGCTACTATAGATAGTAAAAGGTTTCAAAAATTAGATTCAAGCTATATTACCACTTATCTAAGATTTAATATTCTACAAATTATCTTGGCAATCAAACACAATAAAATTTGGCGATGTGTGCAAATTGACTCAAACACTCACAAATATTTAAAAAAAAATGTAAATCCTATGCACATTTGACTAGTTAAGCATGCTTTCTATGTACTAAATATCACTAAGCACAAATTTCAAAGCAACCATCTTCTCCAGCCAAATCAATATATTTCATCACAAAACTATCAAAGTAGATCAAACAGATAGCAGTAACATAGCTCAATAGTTAAAACATCACACCTTTCCTTATCGACAATTAAAATCCTCACTCCTACATTTATTATACTAAAAATATATATATATCAAACCAAAATAGTTTCATCTGCAATGCAGACTGTGAAATACAAATCAAATCATCAGGCAATTACATTTTCCAAAGATTTGATTTTGTTCGTGTATTCTATCTATATACCATCTCCAAGAAAGAGATATAATGTCGAAAGTTTGCGCCCAGATCGATGCGGCAACCACTTCTGTAATCACAATACATGGATTATAACTAATAAAGCATTGTGATAATTCACGTGAAGAATCTGTACAGATACAAATAACATGCCAACATATTTGCAAGTGAACTTAATATAATTGTTGTTCAAGTTCTTTACCATGCAGTGTGTTTGTGGGATAGAGCTGCTTCTATATCTTTATTGCTATCGGACAAATCCACTCATGCTAAGACCATCCCCACTGGAGGAGACCTTTCGGGAAAAAGGCAAGCCAAGATCAAAGGGTCCTAAGGAGTCGCTCTGTATAGAACAACATCAAAGGGAATCAAAAAAGCTACTTGCAAGAAAAAGAAAAGAAGAAAGCGTGTAAATTGCAACTTGTCGTACCCATTTGATTCCTGACAGCCCAAGGCTGCTTTCATCATGATAAACCCGCGAACAGAACATCAGATCTGTCTTAGATTCTTTACCAGCAAGATCTTGAGAAAGCTCAGATCGATTATGGACCTGTAAAAAGATGGCAATGGTAAAAGCCAGATGGTAAAATAAAATGTCTAGATTACTCTTACGAATGCCTATAAAACATTATACATATATCATAAATTACAAGCTTCAGCATTATGGTAGATTAAGCTTCAAGTTGCAGGGGTTAACATTATATGAATTTGTGAGTATTAAAAATACAGAAAATAGATCAAATATAACATTACCTATCAACTCTTAAGATTTTTGGTTTAGTGTTTAACAATTACACACCACAGTAGAATATGCTCACTTTCATGTAATTGTTGGCATGAATCAAATAAGTATATCCGTACGTTTAACTCATTACTCTCTTTCCCTTTAAAATTAGTTTTAGACGTCATCAATCAAATCTTCTATACCATGTTCCTAAATAAATGGTTGTATAGCAAAACTATGGATACTTCGAGTTGTTTTTTACCAGTTCCAAAAACTCGTGGTCCACAGTTTATAACAAGCAAAGATATATAAGATCGGTCAGATTGGAACTATCTGATATCTCAACCGGGGAGCTATCGACTCCATATAATGTTATTAACCGTTGCATCTCTACAACAGCCGAAAATATGCAAATAAACGAGACATACCTGAGATGTTTTAGGAAATTTGAATAACTTGGAACCGGCATCTTGGAAGGTACCCCCTGCACTAGCATCTAGAGAGAGAGTATCTTTGCCCGAGGAAGAGAACCTTTTCAGAGGAAATGCATCACAGGTCTCCTCTGCATCCAAAATAGACGAACGTTGGTCATTATGGGGCTGCTTTGGAACTTGAGGAAAACTAAGCTGAGCCGCAGCAATGCATGCGTCAAGTGAATCAGTTATCACTTGAGCTGGCTGCACGCCTGTATTGCCCGCTGCTATCTTTGAACCCCAGCTACTGTTTTTTCCCAATAAGGAAGCTTCAGACAGGAGGCCTCCCATGCTTATGTTCGAGATACCGTCTAACTGCAGCACTCCAGACTTTGGTGTGAGCTGAAAACCAGAGTCTAACGGTGGCGCATTATCCTGGTTCAAATAGTGCAATCAAATTTCAGAAAATTATAATGTTTGCTGTAAGCTATGATGAAAGTTTTCAATAGTACCATTTGGTTTGTCAATAAAATAAATAAAAATAAAAGATCATTTGTTACTGACGCCAGTTGTAGTGTTGTTATCTTGTGTATCCGCTTATTTTCAAATCATTCATCAGTGTAGCAAAAGCACAGTTTATAACTCTTACCCATGCGTCATAATTTTACTACAAGCAAATGGTAATCGTCCATTGCATAGACCTTGGGAAAAAGAATCATGTAAATTTAATTACCAATATTAAATAGTTTTCTCTTCTTTTCCTGTTTTTTTTTTCTTCTTTTTTTCTTTTTTCGATAAAGCAATAGTTTTCTCTCTTGCAATAGTGTTCATTAAAAATTTTGGAAGTTGAATAAAATACCATCGGTTTAGTTAGACAATCCACAATCTTCTCTGATGCAGCAGTATTGTTTACATCATTCACATTGCTTGATTTGATCTCATCTATCATTTCCTCAGATTGTTTGCCATCCCCATGCATGCTTTGCGCAGTACTACCAGAACCTTTCTCCAAGCCTTTCGGGGATAAATGAAGTTTGAAAGGAAGGGGTGTGGAGACCCACCCGTACCTTAAAAGGGAGAATAATTTCAATTAATATATTTAACTTAAGTGACTAAATAAATCATTAGTAAGGCAAATGATAAAACTGTACACCTTAAGCGGAAAGTTGAAGAACCTCCAACTCCAACAGCTGCATAGACATCTCCAGCACTGATGTCACAATCGTTCAGAGTCCATTTTAGACCACTGGCAAGTCTTGGCGGCTTATTGTATGGAAAAAGCATGAGCTCCCCTCGTGCTGCATTAGAACGCCCCCACTTGCTTATAAGATGATTTAATACCGAAGAAATTTTCTTTCCAGCCCTTAACGTTAGTTCCAAATGGGGATGATATCCATCCTACGAGAACAAACGGCATATTTTTATCACATCTCAAATATGAACTGAAATACAAATAACATACTTGTTTGCGTTTACTCAATCCTCCATATTTTGTGCTCATGACAATACCTTTTCCAATGCCATGCGGGTCTTTTCATTTATTGGGAAAAGTTGAAGCTTGATCTTTGTGCGAGGAAGGAGCGTCTGGGTGGGATAAAGATCAAGAAGAGCTGACCTCTCTGTCATTTCAGTGGGACTAGTTCGATTAACCAAAGTCTGTGCATTCATCAAGTCGTCTGCACTAGACAAAAAAAAAATTGTAGTTTGTAAACATCAGTCCTGCAAAATAAATACAGAAAACAACTCTACGCAAAGAAAATTAGTTCTCTTAACACACTCGAACAGAACATGTAATAATTCGTGTGATTTGTGAAGACACTAGAATATCAGTTTAAGATATAAAAAAATCCCCAAAAAAGAGACATTAAATTTGGGAAAATTGGTTAGAATTGAACACATAACATGGAAAAAAGCAATTGGTTGTCAAACCTTCAATGTATGCATTGTCCACAGCTTTTATCTCCTGGGAAGTTCTCTTTCTAGATTTCTGAACTCCAGTCGTGTCAGCAGATTCCCCACTTCGTTTCCGCCACTTTTTTGCTCTTACATCTGGATGCTTGGCTGTTTTCATAATGTTTCAACTTTCCAGCACTGAATAAGGTGTGAGGAGAATCACTTAAGCTATTTATCCAGAAAGGAAAACTAAGACGGCAGAACCTGAAACGGCTAAGAGTCAGCAACTTCGAAGAGAATGAATCTTCTTATTGAAGGATCCGAAAAAAAAAGGGTCCAGGCCTCTTTGGGAATGGTTTGGAAGATTCAAAACAAAAAATAGTGATATTTTCTAGCAACAGAATGGAAGCAGTCAATCAATATGGATTGATCTGAAATCTGATTCAAATCCAATGTAATACCTATGGTACATGCTATCATGAGTAGGGTAGAGCCATAAATTTTAATATAGATTGGCAAAATTTTACACTCTAAACGTTTTATATATATAACTTTCAATTCTACAAATTTAGGTGGAAAATTAGAAAGAAAACTTTAAAATCTTAATTTCTTTTATATAAATTTTGTACCTAACATAAACTAGGGGCAGTTGTCTCTCTCCTCCCTTCTTTATTCAGCCCCTAGTCATGAGAAAGACTACACTGAAAATTATTAATTGATAGTGCATGGCTGCATTTTGAATTATTTTTTTATTTTCATGAAAGTGTGGAAATAACACCATCCCGCAAACCTAATTCCAAAATTTGATTTACAGATTTTCCTCGTGCTCTTAATCCTCCCTTCCCTCTAGTAACGATGATAATTTAGTCCATGTTAAGCAGATAAAATCAAGTAGTTTCGTCACTGCCATGATATAAACATAAGAGATCCAAATACTTACTCGGCAACGCACCTACCACAGCGATCAGCAAATTTCCAAGCGTCCTTAAGGAGACCTCTATACAAAAACTCGCACATAAATCACGCACTCAAAAGCCGCAATTAGTACCTCAATGATTGAAATTTAACACCACCCAAACCTAACCTGCTGATAATGATCAAGATACTAAGACATAATGGTAATAAAGCATGCTTTAGGGTCATAGGATCGAAGGGCATAAATTTGCAGCTGAGAATCAAAAAACACCACCACCACACAATGCAAACTACTAAATTCTACATAACGCAAAACCACAGATTCAAAGCAACAATACAGAAATAGCCATCAAAACAAACTTAACAGGAAAAATCTAGCAAGATAAGAATATTGAAAGAAAAAAAAAAGGCATACGACTCGAATTTCTTAAGTTTCAGAGTTATGAAGCGGAAAGAGAAGAAAGTGCGTACGACCCAAGGGAGTAGATCAATCAAGATGGATCAAATTTTCAGCTAAGAAATCGGCAGATGGCGGAAAAAATCCAGAGGCTTCGGAATCTTCCGCTGCAGAGACGTGTTGTTAGAGAGAGATTTGAATAAAGACGTGAAAAGTGATAAACGCGGGAAACGGAAAAATTTTCAGATGTTCAGTCCGTTGCGGTTCCGCCAAAGATTTTCGCTCTCCCGCTTTATACATTCACTATTCCATCGATTCAAAATGACAAATTTGCCCTTCTTGCAACTTTTCCTCTTTTTTTTTTTTTGGGTGGGGTGGGTAAAAAGCCGATACAAAATGTCATTGGATGCCTGCCTTCATGTTCTAAATTTCTAATATATTTAAAAATATGTACTTTTGTAAATAGAATTAGAAATATAGTATGTCCTCCAACATAGAGAGAGAGAGAGAGAGATGCAGTCCTTTTTTTCAATTTTATTAAATTTAAAATTTTAAAAAAAATCAACTTTTATCCTAAAACTTATCTAAATTATATTAATTTATATCTTAAACTTTCAATTTC
>JAOANK020000078.1:931882-969579 GCA_026257165.2 Telfairia occidentalis
CCCCCCCCCCCCCCCAAAAAAAAAAAGGGGGTAGTTTCATTCCCTCCAAAAAAATAATCAATCTTATTCTCATTTTCTATTTCGCAGGGCATACACCATACTCATTAATTGTTTTACACATTCTACCTCTCTTCTCTCTCCTTAATACTTGTAATAACTTTTTAATTGATTAGAAATACAAAAGGTAATCGTCATTAATCTTATTTTGGCTCTAAATGAAAGTAAGCAACATAAATTAGTTTCTTATTCTGATTCCAAATAACTCTTAGTAAACAACATAAAAACTTCTCATTCGGATTGAAGGAAGTAAACTGGGCCTAAAAATTATTCGCATACTAAGTATAGGGACCAAGAATATCTTTTAATAACCAATTAAGGATTATTGCCCATTCGAACCTCGATAGCCTCTAAATTTTGCAAGTTTTGATTTTGATTTTTTAAAATATTAGTGGTAAATGATATAATTAGTATGTAAATAACTATTTAATAAAATGGTTTCGGCTGTTATACTTTATATTTTATTTTATACAAACGAAATGAAATTTATAATAGTCATTTATAATGAATAATAATAAAAGGAAAACAGCGTCTGTTTTCAATGGGAGTCTGCTCCTTGTCGTTAGTGGTGAGAAATGGGAAGCAGAAGAAGAGTTTAATACAATTGGACTATATCTCTTCCATTTCAATCGTTAAACATTCTCTGCCATTTTCCAGCAATTAATGGCGGCAAATCTGGGGCGTTTCTTCTGCTTTCCAACTCTTTTTATCTCCCTCCTTCTTCCTCCTCTTCACTTCAAAGGTTCGTAGTTGCCTCGACCTTTCTCAGTTTTGACCCATTCTATATTTTTCGCCTGCTTTTGTTTGTTTCCTGGGAAAAGTCTTTTTCCCTCGAGCCACAGAGGGAAACATCTTTGATTCTTCTTTAATTGTTGAATTTCTTCTTCCGGAGTGTCTCCTTCCGTAGAATTTCCATAGCTATTCTTTCCATTCTTCCCGATCCTTTGTGGCGTGCGGAGTCTAGGAGAACTGGATCTAATTTAATGTGCGTTTTGCTTGAATTTTGTTTGATGTTTTCATGTTTATTGCTTTGATTGTTTTGAATTCGGTGGAGGTAAGGATCTGCTGAACGAAGTGTACAATCTCTCCATGAAATTCGGCCTTCTTTGATTGTTTTGAATAATATTTTTTTAAACATAAATCCAATCCGACTTCTTGTCGAAAGATTATAGTTGTTTTAGCTTGAATTTCCGTTGAAGGGTTTAGACTCTTTTGTGGAACTTTTTTTTTTTGGTTCTTTCTTTCTAATATTTATTTTATGCTTATACAACGGTTTAAGAGTTAATTACGGCCAAAACATAACGATTTTATAAGGAAACGCCTCTCTGTTACGATATTTTTTGTTTGAGATCTGAATCGCCTAATTTTAAATTCTATGCAAATGAAAGTGCTTAAGCAGAAGAACATGCACTTAAAATTGGTCTGTGTGTTGCTCACATTTATTTTTCTTTGTTGGGTTGGCCAATTGTTGTTTTGTATTTTCAACCTAGTCTAGCTGCTGAATTTTTTTGTATGTAACTAAACCCGGAACATTCTTGTAAAATTTTAAGTTCCTTTGAAACTTGAATTTTAGAAGTTATTTTTCTTTACTTGTCATTGACTTTCAATTCAGGTTATTTTCCCGCTGCACCTGCTGCTCATTTTATATGGTTAAAGTTAAAACCTTATCTTGATTAAGTATTATCATATTTTCTTGGTTCTTCTTTGTCCTTTTATTTATTTTAGTCATTTGTACTTGCTGATAGTAAATTTTGTACTACAGATAATACTGTTGAGCATCAAGATCAAGCTATTTATTTCTTTTGAATGAAGATTGAGGACTAAAAGTGCTGATTTAAGACAAAGCTATAGATTATAATGTCTTCACCCGGCAAGATTGATCATAAAGCAACTCTTGATGCTGCGTCATGGATGTTCAATGTTGTCACTTCTGTTGGGATAATCATTGTCAATAAAGCACTGATGGCCACATATGGATTCAGCTTTGGTGCGCATGATAATTCTTAAAACCAATTCAAATAGTGTTCTCTTTTACATTTAAAATCGTGGGATGTTTCATGCCTCATAGTTTCCATGTTATAGATGCATTGATCTTTGTCTGCAAAACATTAATTCTTACATTTATTAGTTTTGTTCCAAACTTGACCTATTTTCTTGTGTTTAACATCATGATGCAGCTACAACTTTAACTGGCCTACATTTTGCCACAACCTCCTTGTTGACTTTTATTCTTAAGCAGCTTGGTTATATTCAAGATTCTCACTTACCATTCCTTGACATTCTAAAATTTGTTATATTTGCAAACTTCTCCATCGTCGGAATGAATGTGAGCTTAATGTGGAATTCTGTTGGGTTCTATCAGGTAATTTTTTTTTGGTTAACTGTTAAATGTTCAACGTTTGTTTTTCCTTTAATTTTTAGAATTAAAACATGAGGTTGTAATTCTTCTCTCATTACCAGATTGCGAAGCTGAGTATGATCCCAGTATCTTGTTTTCTAGAAGTTGTTTTGGATAAGGTGCAATACTCAAGGGACACAAAACTCAGCATACTGTTAGTTCTACTTGGTGTTGGAGTTTGTACTGTCACTGATGTTAGTGTCAACGTGAAAGGATGCGTGGCTGCCGTAGTGGCAGTATGGAGCACTGCCTTGCAGCAGTATGTGAGTAATTGCACCATCAATCCTAAATTGGTGCTGCTGCATAAAATTATTTGAAATTATGAATTTATTTTCTGGTTATATTGAAATTACAATAATGGTGTATGATTCGAGTTTTGACAAAATTAGTTTTTGTCACTTTGTCTCATGGTGAAATTAAGGCAACTGATAATTTGATAGTGTTTGGGTTCATTATAGGATCAATTATTATTTTTTAATACAGCCTGGATCTTTTTTCTCTGGTTGCAGTATGTCCATCATCTCCAGCGAAAATATGCTCTTGGATCCTTCAACTTATTGGGTCATACTGCTCCAGTGCAGGCTGCTTCTTTGCTATTAGTTGGGCCCTTTTCGGACTTCTGGTTGACTGGAAAGAGAGTTGATACCTACGGATACACATTTATATCCTTGGTAAGTTTTATATATATATTAATATACTTGATAAGTGTTTTTTTTTTTTGGAACAATACTTGCTAAGTTTTTACTTGCTCTATATATGTGTTCCAAATGTCTATAGTTCTTAGTTATGGTAAGCAGCAGAATCAGTTGCTTTTTTGAAAAAGGTTTGGCCTTTTTCTATCTAACATAGTTTCTTTATTATTAATAATTCTAATTTCAACCACAATAAACCTGTGATTCTGAGTTTGTATGTGAAAGTCGTTATTTGCATATCTATAACTATAATCTATTAAAAAGTGAAGATGTTGGAAAAACATTTTGCGACACTTGTGTCCCATTTTAATTTATTAATTTACAAATTATGCCATTAATAATTAATTATCAACAATAATATAAGTATAGAATTTAAAATTTTAGAATACAAATTTTTTTTCCTACAACTAAAAATATATATTTTTCTCTTTTAATTAATAATCAATCAATAATAATAATAAAAGTATAGAATTCAAAAAGGAATTAATAATCAATCAATAATAATAAAAGTATAGAATTCAAAAAGGTGGAATGCAAAAAGTCTTTCCTATTCCTACAATTTAAATAATAGAATTCAAAAGTTCTAGGGTTCTAAAAGTTTTATAACTTTTTCATCTTTTACTACTTTCAAAATGAAAATAGGTTTTCTTCACCATTTCTTCACAACAGTGAAAGCTTCATTATTTCTTTATTTTTTAGTTCTCTTAGTTCCTTGCTCTCAAAGTTTATACTATCTTGAAAGCATCTCAAGATTTTGATGGTACATTCAAGTGGCAAGAGATGCATTGAATTTAGATCTTGCATCTTAGGCTCGCGATATTACAATTGAACTTTGATGAAGTTGAATAATATTGTTTGTTTAGCAATTATCAAGTGAACAAATCTATTTTAAGAAATAAGTGTATTGCTAGGGCCTTATAAAGAACTGTCAATATTATTAAGAGTTACAACATTCTGATGGAATTTATAAAAATTATTATTGATTCAAAAGAAGAATCATTAAATAATCTCTATCTATCTAAAGACACTCAAAGAGGAGAGGACAATGATATTTGGCTATTTCAAACACGTCTACTCAATCTCCATAGTGTGGATTTGACTGCAGTGATTCAAATTTCCTTTGAATCATCTCATGCTATGAGTGCTTCACATTTCACAACAATGCTTGTTTTTATCAACTCTATCATCTCTTGGCCACTTCCATATATTGGATACGAGAAATTTTAATGAAAGAAAGAATCTAAACAACCTAATGGCCAATGGGATGAGAAATCAATCCCCTTTACCTATACAGAAGGATCAAAGAAACATTCCTAATCTAGATTGAGAAGGGAAGTGAAGTAGTTGCAAAATGTAGTGTCACTTCAATCCGAGGTAATAACCAATATAATGTCACCAAAAAAATAAAAATTTCTAGGACACTTTCTGAAAATCCTATTTTCTTCTTCTTTTTAAATATATATATCATTGAAGTGCATGGGAAGCATTTGATTGAAGAGATCTAGCTTTGTCTCTCAACCATGCACTCACACGAGTTTTGGAAGCTAACATGTAGTCTTGTAGACACCAACCCATACCCAAAATTTTACACGGAAAATTCCTGTTTAAGGTAGCAATTTTGCAAGGGATGAAAAAGTAATCCATGGATTCTTCACTTAACAAATAGCTTGAGCAAACGTTTGGGGAGATGTACAAAAGCAGATTTTTATTTTGCAACCTATTTTGAGCAATGGGCCTATTGAAGCCAAAGTCCAATTGAAAAACTTGACCATTTTTTTTCTTTTTTCTTTTTGGAGAATTTTCTTTGCAAATCAGATTGGCAAGATTGTGATCAAGGAGAGAAATCACGACTGTAATAGGCTTTCATAGTTTCATTTGGCAGAGAAAAGTGTTCTTTGAAAGTCTCCAACCTTCTTTTGTGAAGAGATGTTGGAGCCTTTAGAAAATAAAATTGAAAAGACCGAGAATTTTTTGATGGTCAAAAGTTCGAATTCTCCCATCAACTTGAACATAGAGAAATATAGCTCACTTAGTTATAGCATAAGTAACCTTTTGTGAGGTGACAGGTTAGAAGTTCAAATTTCCACTTTTGCTAAACCAAACCTCCTCCTCTTTCAAGTCCTTAAGACATGCTTCTTTCATTAACTTATGATGAGCCTAGATTATCTTTAGAAAGTAATTTTGGAAGTTCTTCATTCACATATTCTCTTACTAGGGATAGATTCACCTCCAAGTTTTTGGCTTGATCTCCAAATCTGCTCAAATAGGAAGAGTTAGTGAAAGCATATCTTGCCTGTAATAGGTCTTTTGCGGCTCTGAGATTCCACGGTTGACATGAACCCTTTTTAAGGAAAGGAACCCTCCCCCCCAATTTTTGCTCCACTTCAGTCGGGAGTAGTTTACTAGTTCTGCAGAGGACAATACCCATCTTTTCATGAAAGATTCTTGTTTCTTCTTCTGAAAAAGCTGTTGTGAGCTCCATTGTTCCTCGAAGATAGAAGCTTTTAATGATTGAAGGGGACTATTGAGCTACAAATAAACTTTCCTTTACCATTTCCTCGCATATCTTCCTTTTGAATGTTTGTTTTACCATTTCTTTCCTGGTGGAATATTTATTCTTCCTCCTTTGTCTACTCTTTGGTAGAGAGTCAAAGAACTCTGGAATTCTAAAGGTAAGGAAAGATTGAACCTTTGTAGAGTGGAAAGCCTTGGAAGGGTTCCTTTAATTGAGAGGAAAACTGGAGATGAGAAATTCAAACTAATTATGTTATGTTATGAAAAAACTATTACTTTTATTTATTGCACAAAATTGGATGGACTAGATCCCATAGTTCGAGAATGATCAAGAACTTGATTCTTTGTCATAATCAACTCCTTTCTTTTCAATACTACACTTGGTGTATCGTTGGTAAGGTCATCATTCAAAAGGATTGGAGCTAGCTAACACACAAGAGAAGGGCTTGTGGACAGCAAGTTAATGGAGGGAAGGGAGTTGGTCAACGTGGTGAGCAAGAAAGAGCACAAAGGAAAAAGCCATGGCTCGCTAACTAGTTCTCCAACTATTTACTACTTACTTCCTTAAACTGTAAACAGTTTCATCTGTGAACTACAAAGTCTCCTATGATGAAAACTTTTGTGTGCCCAGTGGTCCAACGTCTGCTAGGATCTTGATGGAGGCATGAGATTGCACTATCAAAGCTCACCTTGCTTGTGATGTGTACATATATGCTTGAACCACCTGTTTAAATCAAGAAAACCTTATTCCTATTAAATAGATCTTGCCAATAAAAAGTTTGATTTCAAACTGTGTTGGTATTTATTTCAGGGTGATGTTATTTTATTAACGCAAAATGGAAGTATTTGACAACTGCTTTTGTACCATTTCATCTGACAAAACTACAGAAACTACTTTCTTGAAGCAAGTTGTTTGCTTAGCTATTGATTCTCACCAACGTGTATTTGTTTGCAGTCGTTCTTAATCCTTTCATGTACCATTGCGGTAGGGACCAACCTCAGCCAGTTCATATGCATCGGTAGGTTCACTGCTGTGACATTCCAAGTGCTCGGCCATATGAAGACCATTTTAGTCTTGACGTTAGGATTCATTTTCTTTGGGAAAGAGGGCCTCAACTTACAAGTAATTGTAGGTATGATCATTGCAATTCTTGGAATGATCTGGTATGGCAATGCCTCATCAAAGCCTGGAGGGAAGGAGCGTCGTAATTTTTCTTCATCAAGCAGCAAAGCGTTAAAACACACTGGATCCGAATCTTCTGACCCTGATGAAAAGGTCTAGAGTTGAGTAGAATTTTTAGTTTTATTTTTCCCAGTATTAATGTCCATCGAAGAAAAAATAAAAAGGAAATGATATAGAGAGAGAAAAAGAAGTACTGGATATTTGATTTCAGCTGATTCCAGGAGATTCTTGGCACTAATTGGCAAGCCCCTTACTCATTTTAGTCCATTTTAGCTTTTCTTTTCCTTCTTTTATTCAAATGAAAAGGTATGCCATCTTTTGAAGGGATGGAACTCAAAGGTTCCCCTACAAAAAGTTACAATGTTACACAGACCACAGTTATCAATAGTATAGATATTTCCCTACAAGGTATTCAATCTCTATGTCCTGTCGCTATTCCAACATTTTAGTTCATTTTATGACAATCGAATTATCGTATTTTATGGTCTGCTGATTGGAATTTTCTTACTATATATGATTACCCCATTTCGTAGCCAAAACATTAGTGGACCATTAGTTGCAAACTGATCCCTTTAGATTCACCCAGAAATTTATGCACGTGTGAAACATACCTTGTTATGTGTTGGGTGGGCTTTTAAGTGGAAGAAGGATCTTGAATTGTTGGGAGGACTCTAAGCAAACAGCAATAGGAACCTCCAGTGGGTTCAAATACTGTGGTCCCTCTGAAACACAGTTTGATCTTCCATTTTCTAACACAAACAGCTTGGCGACAGGTAATTAAGAATACAATACCTATAAATTGACCTCACTGTAGCACAGTTCTTCTTTGGAGAATGACTTTCATGAGAATAGTAAATTTGAGCCCTAATTTGACACTTGTGGAATTTGTTATCTGTGCAGGGCTTGGACAGCATCTGCTGCTCTCTAGGACTTTTCTTTTTCAGATTGGAAAATGTTCTCTCTCTCTCTCTCTCTCTCTCTCTCTCTCTCTCTCTCTCTCCCCCCATGTGTTTTTCACAAGAAGATGTGTTGTTTCCTATTGTAGGTAATGAAAAGTTCAGGAAATCTTTTTCACCCCCCCATAAATCCTGGATTTCTTGTTTTCATGAGTATAGGAACCAAGCCCTCTTTTACACTTCTTTTCAATTTCACTTCTGTTATATTTTTACATTTTGGAGACAAGCCAATGTTTAGGTTGGTTATGTTGCCCAGTGGTTCTTAGCTCTCTCCCTGGCATGAGTGATTCTTTCAGTCATGGAGGAAAAAAACAATAGAAAGGGTACTAAAAAGTTTTGGAGAGAGAAAGAGGAGAGAGAAAGTTAGGTTCATATACAGCTGCACTTGGGTCCAATAATATGTCCCTACGTGCCTCAGAATGGCCATGGCTGCCTAAGATTTGGGTACAAAAAATTTGGACATTATCTACATTGATATTCCCTTCAACATCATTATTCATCTCCTTTGCTTCCACAATTATCCTCTTGTTTTCAAAGCTGAATATAGCTTTTGAGTTTTGAACAGTATATGATACTGTTCAAGCACTTTTAAGCAAATAATAAGAGAGAGAAAGAGGAAAACCTAACATATCTTCAATCTAACAATAATTGACTCTCTCATATCCTGAATATCAAATAATGAAATTGAACTATCACTGAAAAAGCAAATAATCCGATAGTTTCGAACTCTGATTATTATCTCGTTCTTTATTTGTAGCTTTTAGAACTTAACAACAATCAATTTGTGATGGTTTCTAAGTGTTGTTATTATTATTATTATTATTTTGGCGATATTTTAGTCAAATTTCAGAAAAAATGAGAGAGTTTGTCTAGTAAAAGAACAAGTGTTTCTGATAACTATATTTGTTGGTTGTTACTTCTGAAAATGTCATCACTGTTTTTAAAACTTTGAAAATATAGGAGAAAAGGATAAATAAACAAGTTCACTTTAAAAAAACTGTAATGAGAAAATGATCATAAAATTTCATTATGATTGCAGATGTATTTTTTAAATACTAAATACTAACAAAGTGAAACTTTATTATGTTAAACAAATAGGTGGATATTAGCATTTTGTGCTTGACTTCACGTTTAGGTTTCAAATTCTGCGTTTTATTCACTGAATAAGAATGAAGTGAGAAATTTCAGTAATTGCTATGTTTTCTTTTTCTTTTTTTTGGTTAATGATTAATTATTAATTATTATAAATTTATTTATTACCCTTTGTACCAATCCTTCAAATCTGTTTGGAACAGCACTTGGAGCAAACTTTTAGGGCTTCATGGGCCTCGATGAACCAAATACTGCGAGACTCGGACAGTTTTGGATATAAGATTATTTTCAATTTTCATTACTCACTTTTTTCTTATTATTATATTATTCAAAAAGATGTCAAAATTATTATGACTATTTACAAAAATATTTCACTGTTGTTCTAATTTATAAAAATATAAAAAATTATTTAATAGTTTCTAATAACGAAATGAATATTACATAACATTTGTTGAAACATAACTCTCCGGCCTCAACATCTTTATGAATGACTTTCTCCAAAATAAATTGGTGCCTTATTATGCTTATGGAAAATTTAATTCCTCTTTTTTTTTCAGTTCTAACAACTCGTGGGATGAAGATTCGAACCCACGACTTTTTCATCCAAAAAATATATTTTATCCAATTGAGTTATGCTCAATTTGACGGAACATTTAATTACTTGTAGACATTAACAAATCAAAGAATTAGAGAATCATGAAGAAAAAAAACATAAATTACAAAGTAACAATCATAATCAATGTAGAAATCACAAAATTAATGTAGTCATACTTGAGTCTAGAAAAACAATATGAAACGCACACGTATATATATAAAACTTTAAAGAAAACAAATTCCTAAAAGTATATTGCTAACTTCAAATTAATTGAGAAGTGGAAGAAGGATAAAATGTGAAATTAACATAATATTTAGTGGGAGAAGGATGTAAAAGAAAAAGGTTTACTAGTCATCAATATACAATTGTTTTGATGGAAAGTAGATATAACAATTTTATTTTAGGACAATTTATTCCAAAAAATTAAAGGAAGAAGATCCATTAATGTGCTGTAATACTAAACTTATTATTTGCAGGGTACTAGTAATTTGTAGCCAATGGATGTTATTTATCCTAATTTCTACTTAATTTTTTCAGAAAAAGTTGAAAATAACAATAAGCATAGCCAATTTTCCAGCCATAAATAGAATAACAAGTAATTCGTTGCTAATTGATGATAAAAATGAAAATTCAGAAAGAAAAACAAATTATGTTCATCCCAAAAATTATACATATTAAATCCAACTTTGGAAATTGCATCTCAGAAAGGAAGCGACTTAAATTTTCTATTTTTATTATTGGTATATACAGAAATTAATATGTTCCCTTTTTTTTTTTTGATAAATGTTAAAACATTCTTGAAGTATATGCATGATTAATACTTAATATAATTAATGGTGAAGTACAAAACAAATAAATAAATATATATGTATATATATATATAATGTAATAAATTGATGTAATTTACTATATAATTGAAGTGCACAATTATTGAGTAGAACATAATATATAGTTAATGTCATCGAAGTACATCAATAAATTTCTCAAAACAAATAAATGCTTCAGGAGGTTTTTAAAATTAACTCATTAAATTACTCTGCAAATGTCATTCAAACTAAAAAGATAAAAATATAATTTTAGTCCCTACAATTTTCGCCATTTTTAATTTGGTCCCTAATGTTAACAAAAAAAATCCCAACAATTTATTTCCATTTATATTTTGGTCTCTTATGTTAAAAAAAAAATATTCTAGCCCTAAACTGAGTTCTTACTGTTAAAAATAATAAATGGAGTTAAACTCTTAAGAATGAAAACCATAATCAAACGAATTGAGATTTATTAATTTTGTTACATATATTTTTTTTCAAATTTGAAATAATCACATACATTCCTTTGAAAAAAAAATAGAAATGATTTTAAACTGTTGAATTTTCTCCCTTTTTTGGCAGATGTGAGTTGAATTAATGAAGCAATTGGAAGCCAGCTTTGGACACATCCCATCCCTTTCAATTTAATCTCTAGGCTAACTAGGGTTAGATTGACTATTATCTCAACCATACAATTGAGTTAAGTCGGATTTAAAAAGTATTTTACATCAATAAAGCTCAAATAAGTTTATAACTCAATAAAAACGAATAGGTTAAATTTCAAATTTAGTCTTAAAATCAAATATCTATTAGATACTTTTAAATTTTAAAGCGATTTATCTACACCTTTTAAAATTTAGAGACTTATTTGACATAAAATTGAAAATTCAAGTACTAAACTTGTAATTAGACCAAACAAATAATTTAATAAGTTAAAATTTGATCTGATTTTTTTTAATCCACTTGTTTTTTTCATTCACTTTTTAATGATAGATCATCTTTTCGTTAAAATGAATTTCGAGAGTAGTATAAGAAGCACAAACACATAACAAGCAAACAAATGAAACTTCAAAATTACATATAAAAGGTTCCAATTGTTCTAAATCAGTGATCTAAGAATAACTTTTTTTAAAAAAAAGTTTGGTTTAAAACATTCTTTTTTTTTTTTTTTAAATTCAACAACATGTGGAGTGGAGAGATTCGAAATCATGACATTTTGATTAGGGAGATATTTCTTAAATCAATTAAATTATGCTGGATGGATTTAGCTAAAACATTCAAATTAAAGTATTGAAAGAGTGTGAAACCTCTAAAACCTAATTATATATTTCGTTTTTCCCAAACCAAGTTTTTTTTTTTTTTTTTGAAGATCCAATTAACCAATTCTAAGCCAGAGAGAAAGAATAGTGGGTTACATTATTTAAAGTAGTTTTTTTCTCTCTCGCTCTCTCTAAAAATGGAATAGATTAATCTCAAAATAATATTGGTGGGTCAAGAAAGTCCCAAAAGCGATGGGTCTCGTGTGGCTTATTGATTTTATTTCATTATCATTCTTCAACTATTCCTTAGTACTTTCACACAAAGAAACACCAAAAATAAACTCTGACCCACACCCCTCCTTTCCATTTCTTCTTTAATTATATTCAACCTAATCCAAATTCACCTAATCATCCTTTAATCCAGCTTTATTTAATTAATTCAATATCATTTGAGCTCACAACCCGTGTTTTATTACTAATTTGTAGTTTATTTATGGTAAATTCGATTATTGAATTAATAACATATATTTAAAATTGATAAAGGCAAATTGTTTAGAGAAAACAATACATTGTGTTACATCACACCATCAATGAATTAGAATGAGATTGCTACGATCAAACTAAAGATAATTTAATTGATTAATGTATATATTCTTTATCAAAAAATCAGAGATTCGAATCAATACTCTCACATGCTGAACTAAAAAAAGAGGGGACAAAAATTGTTAGAGAAACCAAATTCAAATTTAAAAAAAGTTAGAACGTTAGAGTTAAGATTTCAAAACAAACAAAAAAACAAAAATAGAAAGTCAAAAGACTAAAACTAAAAGTCTTAAAATTCAACGTAATTAATTATAACATAAAGTTCTAAAATTAATTGAAATGTACAACAATACACATGAAACACAGCTAGTCTATCAACAAAATTAAACTTATAAATTAACAAACTGTATTTTTATTTTTTTATCTATGTAGCATGTCCATATATCTAATTATATCAATAAAATAATAATTTGAGAGATGTTACTTTTAGGAAATTTTTTTAAGTGAAGAATTTTAAAAGATTAAGTCGAATTGATAAATTTTATAATAAGGAATACATAGTAAATTAAAAAATATATATAGAGAGAGAGAGAAGCTTATGAAATTATGAGGGGATGGGGCCCACAGTAAATGTGATGGGTCCCAGAAAACGTCCAATAATTGTATGTATCTGTGTTGTGCACGTGTGGTGTTCTCTCTCTTCTTTTCCAAGTTCCCCTTTTTCAATGTATCGCCTTTAATGCTTTTAACTTTTCAATTCAAACCCCAACTTCCATTTCTTTTTTCTTTTTTTCCCCTTTTCCCTTTTTTTTTTGGGGCTTCAATAGTAATTAATTGTATTTCGCTGGAAATCTTGTATTGTATCGTCCTAAACATACTTGGATTTTATTTTTATTTATTTCTAATTCAGAAAGAGAAAAAAAAAATAAAAATGGGAAGCTAGAGTAACAGTGACAGGCTGGCCAAGCTGTCGGTGACCCAGCAGTCAAACTAAGTGATGGTAATACAAACCCTACGTGTCCAATTCAGCCACGTCAGCACATTGGACAGGAGCACGTGTCGATGGCAGCTTGTGGGTCCCTCCTCCCACAACATCATCATCACCATCAAATTTGTTTTTCCCTTCTTTAAAAACAAAATAATAAATACTAATAAATATATATATTTTATATTTATAAAACCCCTTTTTCTAAAAATACCACTTCACCAACTCTAATTTGAAGTAGCCGCCACAACGTAGTTAGTAATTTTATATCGTTAGATATAAGAGGGAAAAAATATAATATCATTTTAAATTCATATCTAATAATTATTATGAGCCATACAGATTTTCAAATCTATATCTAAACATTATTCCAGGGTGTTTCTACCTCCACCCTTTAGCTCTGAAATTTCAGTGCCCCAAACCAAATTAATAAAAAAAATTGGATGAGAAATGAGAGGGCTGATGAAAGTAGTAGGGCCCATTTGGGGAAAATAATAGCACTTGTGGGACCCAATGGTACCTAGAGAAGGACAGAAATTTAGAGAGAGGAGTTTAGACTGACAGTCTCATCAAACTCATCACTCAATAAATTTATGTAAAGTGATTGTGTTGTAATCCATTGGTGTATCAGAGGGAGAGATTCTTTCTTCTCTGCAAATTGGATTCCAATCCCTTCATTTCCATTCTATTCTTTCTTTTAAACCCATCTCAATCATCATAATATCATTTCATTCCTTTACCCTTTTCTAAAAAATATACCATTTCCAATACCATTTAAAAAATTAGGAATATTCATGGGTTGAATTGAATTTTATGAAATATTAGAGCCAACCCAATTATTCGGATTGCCAATTTATATAACCCAAACAATATTTATAAAATTATGAATTCAAATCAAACCAACTCATCAAAAATTGAGTTGAGTTGATTCGGTTCCATCAAGTTGGGATTGAAATTAATATCGTATAATTGTTAAATATAATTATTTAGCTTTCAAATATGATTTTGATTAATGGTGTTATATAGAATTCGGTCGTCTGAAAATTTTGAACGACTAACATAATTTATACGATTTGTCTTTGGGTTTAAAATTAATTTGAGTCAAAAGTAAATTTTAAGGTAATAATAAATTTATAAAACTTATATTCCATATTATCGTGGGTTGGGTGTGTTCAATATAGTGAACCCAAGAACCAACCAAACCGAGTCGAGTTAGGAAAAAAATAACATAAACCAACCCAAATTAATTTTCAACCAAACTCGAACTGCATGAATTAGATTAGGTAACTTGGGTTGTTTGAGTTCTTGAGGTTGCCGCTTCTTTTGAACATCCCTAATAAAACCTACTAAAAAGTTTATATTTCAACTTTTCATCTTCTATCAATAAAATTATAAATAATTTAACCATTGAGTTATATAAACACGATCAATTATGATTTCCAAAGTTTAAAATGTCTTCTTCCAAAATTTATTACAAACTCTATTTTAATTATTCAATTTTTCTTAAATTTTATGTTGAAAAATGATGTGTGATCTATTTTGTAATATGCTGTCGTCTATGTAAAATTAATTGTTCATGATAGGAAGATTACAACCTTGCACACTTTACGCAACACAACCCCTTTTTTTGAGGGGAAGTTAATTAAAGATTAAAATTTAAGAAAAGAAGTAACATAGAGTGGATATTTAGAAAGGTTAATGAAATATTATTTTTGTTCACATTATTAATGTTGTGCTGATGTGCAATTCTAGACGAGATAAGCGATTGACGTTGGAGTCAAAGTCCTTTCTTAATTAGTCAAAGTAATGACCTCCAACATAGAACTTAGTACTGGTGTGGTGCTCAACCACATTCACTCCAAATCTTAAATTAGTATTTAGTTCGAGTTGGAACAAGTTGAATTTACTTAGGTTTGCATACCTATAATAATGAGTGAGAGCTCTCCCTAGGGAGGGGCGTACGGATGATCTCTACCTTTACGACCTTGTGTACTTGTTGTGGCAATTTGAGTTCCACCTAAGGACACATGCATCGTTTATGACATTTTCTAGCCGAGTTGAGGGGGTCAGCCAAGAGAACTCAACTCGCCACAGGCGAGCTATTCACTTTGAATACACGTGGCAAAAGGAGAACTTACCACGTGAGTGAGCTGATTTCGCACCCATAACAATAAATATTGAATTATATTTTTTTATAAATAAACTTTGAAATATTGGATAAAAAAAATATTTAAGACTAAAATGGGAGAGAAAGAATATGACTTAAACGTTTTTTTTTTTTTTTGTTTTCTGAAAATAATATGACCTGAACGTTAGATCAAATAGACGTATAAAGTTCAGTACACGTAGAGACAGCGAGAGAAAACGTGATTAAGCCAAAGGGAGATTCTTTATGCACACGTGTCAGTTCAAGCAAGCGAGTGTTTGGTTGTGTACGCCCTCCTTTTCTTTCTTCTTATTTTTGACCAAACGCGCTGCCTTTTTGCGTGGGGCAATTTTTTTAATCCTAAATTCGCTTGTCGTAAGCCAATATCCTCATTTTCATTTTAAAAAAAAAAAGAAAAAAAATAACTGACCGATAAATGATGCAAAGGTAACTGTAAAAACTGATTCCACCACCAGGCTTTGCAAAGTTACTATTTTCCACCCTCTTAATTTTTGCTTCCGCCACTTTCCTATTATTTTCTTTCTTTATTTTTTCAATCATTTTATAAAATTTTGAAAATGAGAAAAATAGAGTGGATAGGATATACGACCTAATTTTAAATATGAAAGAAAATAAAATACCTAAAAAAATCGTGAAATTTTAGCCGAATTATAAGTTATTTTATATATTTAGCATCGTTACTCATCTATTCACAATTAAGAAAAATCGTATTTAAACATTGAATAACAACTAGAAAGTCACTAATTTCATCTCCATATAATTTAATAGATCTTTGGCCACAAAATAGTTAAACACTTTTTCTCCAGCTGTCTATTGTGAGATTGTTTTAATAACATAAACACTGGCTAAAATTTAATATGTTTTTAAGCTGATATTAATTAAAAGTCAACAACCAAAAAAAAAAAAAAAGATTAAAAAAAATATCTGCCCAAAAAGTTATTAAATGATGTAAAATAATTTTAGTTTTAATAAAAATAGGTTACTCAGATTGTCCAAATTGTCTCCAAGGTTTTATAGACATTTAAAAAAAAAAAAAAAAAACCAAACAATAAATGGTTATGATATGTTAGAGGGCAATAGCCAAACCAGAATAATGGTTTAGCCAGATATAAATTGGAGCCATTTGACCAAATTCTAAAATTGGAAGAATTTGTATCCTTATATTTTAGGCAGTGTTTGGTTGGCCTTTGAAAAAAAAAAAAAATCTTTTTATTCCTTTCCATTTTCTTACAAAACAAACAAATGTATGAAAGTAAAAGTGCTTCCATTCAAACTGTTAAAAAGGCGATCAGAAAAGAGAAATCGAGCGAATCATGCTTTTCAATGAAGTCGCTTTTAAGAATTATCTTATTAATTATTATTTTTTAAATATCAATATTCATATAAGGATGAAAAAAAAAAAAAAGAGAGAAAAAATCTCATTATTCTTGCAATGTAAAAGAGAGAGGAACTTGAAAAGGCAAAGTGGACAAATTTGATAGTTTGTTACTTGTGGGGTTAACATTTGTTTGACCTCTAAGACAAGTAAAGCCCAATTTTTCTTGTCTTTGTTTTGACTAATTTGCCATTTGTGATTTTTTTTTAATAATTTTATTGCAAAAGTTTAAATTTTGATGGGCTGTTTTTGTGGATTCTGTGCAAAATAATTTTTGACAAAAAAGTTCTAAGTAGTTGGTTTGATAGTCACATTATATCACAAGGAAGAGACTCAACTATCCAAGAAATATACACATAGAAAATTAAATTTTAAATAACAATTGTTCAAAAATATTTTTACTTTAAAAAATATGCGTAATTAGTTTTTTTTTTTCTTTCAATTTATGTACATGTTTTTTTACAAAAATAGATTTGACCTAGTCAGATTTTGAGTTTGAATATGATTTTGGTCTCTTAACCACAAAATTAAAATTTTCATTAAACCCCACTTTAATTTTCTCTACACTTTTGGTATCTTAATTAAATATACATATTGTAGTTTTACAAATAAAAGTGACAATTTGATGATATATGGATCATAAATGGTGTCACATCACATATATTTTGACTAACTTATGAATACCTTTTTGTAGCATTATAGACAAACTCTAGCATCTAATAAAAAGTTTATGAATAATCAAGATTCAGATTTTGACATTCAACACTGAAATAAATTTTAAACTTGCAATTTCATATGATTATAGACTATATGGATTTCAAATTATTGTAAAGTACTTGAATAATAAAGAGAGCATAAAACGATATAGTAAATGAACACAAAATAGATAATATAATGAAGCATAGAATTGAAAAAAAATTCCTACGCAGTCTAGTTCTTGAAGATGGGATTTGAGGAAACAAATTATCATTTTCTTAGAGAAAAATAAGAAAAATATTTAACTCTCTTATCCATTTTTTATTCATTATTAACATATTTACTTATTAAAGTTCCCCATTAAATTATTAATAAAAAGTTTAAGACTAAGATTAAAAATCAAAATGGCAAATGAATGAAATGAAACTTTCAAAAATTTTATGAGGAAAAAAAAAAGATAAAATTTAATGACTAACCTACATTTAAACCGAGACAATAAAAGTATAATAATTAAAATATATTAAATATAAATATGCAAATAGACATTTTTCTTGCAAGAATTCGGAATTTTCAAATAAAAATTCTTCCACTCATACAGTCATACTCCAATTCTTTATATTAAAAGACGGGCAAAGCAAAGAGTCGAAAAGTAAGAAGTGCGAATTTTCATTCTCACATGTAATTGAACTCAGAAAAAAAAAAGTATTTTATCTCAATGTCGTCCCTTAATGAAGCAGGAAATATTTAGAAATTTATGTCAAGTTGTCATTTCTTAAAAAAATAATAATTTGAATTATATTTTAAATGAATAATTCTTAAATATAGTTATTTTCGAAAGAGAATTATGTCAATTATGACCAAATTCTCTTAAAAATAAAATGTTGACACACAATGCATAAGTCATATTACAATAAAACAAATCAAACGAACATAAACTATTTTTTTCAAAAGATTATTATTTTCCCCTCTTTTGAAGAAAATCATGAAAAATGTGATTAAACTTCTAATGCAAGAAAACCAATTTCCTAAAATTAGGGATTTATGTTGGCCTATTCTACTTTTAAAAGTTGACTCTATCTTTATTTCTACTCCAAAAATAATAACAATAATAATTTTCATCAATTTGTCTCATCTTCTACCTATTTTCGTACTACTTTTATCTTTACAGAATTTCAACTTAATTATCATTATTATCTTAATTCAACCACTAGCAGCAAAGTTATGGGCCAATTAAGGTGCTTTTGGGCCTTTGAGCCCAATTTCAAAGCCCAATTTCCCCAATCTGAAAAGATGATCTAGGGAGAAGTGAAAGTTGAGTGAAAAAACTGATCTAAAAAGACAGTTCATCCTCCAATTATCCGAACCATATCCGACAAAAGATATACAATGACAAATATACCCTTCAATGTTTCCGGAAATTGCACACTCGTCCTTCACTCAAAAGGAACAATCCCAATTATCGGATACCCCTCCACTGGAAAAACAAAATTCCCCACGTAAGGACTGTAAAGGCACCTGAATGTTCTTTTTCCATTTTTCCCCTATTCTTTTCACCTAAATCCCCTAGAGATGATGAAGGGTATCGCCGTCATTTTCAGTAAGTGAATTGTTTAATATGAAAATTAATTACAACGCATGGGAAAAAAAAATACAACGCATTAACATACATTTGGATTCCGATTAATTTCATAACTAATCAAGTAAATGTTGCGAATGGAGTCTAACTTAACTAAATAAGACCTATATACTCTTAAGGTCTTGAGCTCGAATTTTCACTCCATATGTTGTCGAATTCAAAAAAAAAAAACCAAAAAAATGTGGATTTTATTTTTACAAAATATAAATTATGATAAATATAATAATTGCTTTTCACAATTTGTGTTTTCGTAATTAAAAAAAAAAACCGCCTCTTAATTTAATCATATCAACACAAAAAATTCATTCCAATATAGTAAGTTTCACGCGATGTAGTGGGGTCAAATTATGATTACATTGAGATGCTTAAAGAAGTTGGTTCGTTTATAGATATTTTTCTATTCAAATGTTAGAAACAAAACAGATTCACGATTTAAGTGAGGGATGAATTTATATCGTTATTGAAAATAAAAAGTAAGTAAATGAAAAAGAATTGAAGAATGAATGATTAAATGAACATAATAAAGAAGTCAATCAAAGTGCGAAAGGAAAAGGAAAGAAATACGAAGAGAAAAAGGAGGGAGAAAACTTGACCACATGCATGGAAATTGAAAGAGGGCACTATTTAATGAAGGGAAAGGGAAAGGAAAACATGCAATGAAATTGCAGCAACTTCCAATGGATTAAGATTAAGATTAAGATTAAGCTAAGAGAGCCTTTTTTGTGTTGAATTGTATAAAATAAAAACAGAGAGAGAAATTAATTAAAGAGGTTATTAGTTAAGAGAGAGAGAGAGATGAAAACAGATCTTCAATTAATTGATGGTGATGGATCAATGGTTGATCACACGTATGTAAGCATAAAGCTAGAGAGACAAAGTGATCATTTTAGAGAGAGAGAAAATAAAGCCAACAAAGAAAATTTAAGAGAGGGTTTAAAAAATAATCATTATATTAAGTTAATTTAATTTTAATTAATGGATACTTTAGCAGATATTGCGTACTCATCACCCTCTTAGAGAGACAAAGAACCTGTTTTGGAGCCATAAAATTAGTAGAGACGAGACTTTTGGTTTGAAAAACTTTCAAACTTAAACTAATGCACATTCATAGATGAGCTAAATGAAGCTTTTTAGAGAGAGAAAATAGCATTAATCAATTCCAATGGGGAGAGAGAAACTATATTTTTTTTTCCTTCTTCTTCTTCTTACATACTCACATGGCATGTGAGCAACAGCTGTGTCCACTCTCTCAACTTGATAAATACCCTTCTTACCTTCCTTACTGGAACTTTTGACCCCTCTCTTTGATCCTTCCCTCTCTCTCTCTAACCACCAAAACGAAAACAAAAAACCAAAACCCACTTTCTCTATGAAAAACCAGAGCTTCTGAGCTCTTCTTCTTTCTCTAATGGCGGACTTCAAACCCTAAAACCTCTCTCCACCTTCTCTCTTCCTTAATAGACTAAAACAATGATACCGTTTTTGAAATCTTCTTCAAAATCTCACCAGAGGTTCTTTCTGTTCCTCTTTTCTATCACCCTTCTCTCCCTTTCTGCCTCCTCTGCAACTCCCTCTTCTTCTTCTTCTTCCCCTCAAAGAGATACCCAGCAGCTGATTTTCTTCAAATCTTCACTTCCCAACCCATTGCAACTTCAAAACTGGCTCTCCAATGGCGACCCATGTTCCTTTTCCGGCATTACCTGTAAGGAAACCAGAGTCTCCGCCATAGACTTGAGCTTCTTGTCTCTGAGCTCCAATTTCAGCCATGTGTTTCCTTTGCTTGCAACTCTCGACCACTTGGAATCGCTATCGCTCAAATCCACGAACCTCACTGGCTCCATTTCTCTGCCCTCTGGATTCAAGTGTAGCCCTCTCCTTTCAACCCTAGATCTGTCCCTCAATGGCTTATTTGGCTCTGTTTCGGATGTCTCCAACTTGGGGGTTTGCCCCAATGTGAAGTCACTTAATCTGTCGTTTAACGCTTTTGATTTTCCCCCAAAAGACTCCACCCCCGGATTGAAGCTCGATTTGCAGGTTCTCGATCTTTCTTCCAACCGGATTGTTGGGTCCAAAGTGGTTTCGTGGATTTTTTCCGGCGGGTGTGGAGATTTTCAGTACTTGTCATTGAAGGGCAACAAAATCAGCGGCGAGATTAATCTGTCGGACTGTATTAAACTCGAACACTTGGACATCTCCGGCAACAATTTCTCTGTGAGTATCCCGTCGTTCGGCGATTGCTCTGTTTTGGAATACCTTGATATCTCCGGCAATAAGTTCACCGGCGACGTTGGACATGCTCTGTCGTCTTGTCTGCAACTCAGTTTTGTGAATCTCTCGAGCAACCAGTTCGTGGGTCCAGTCCCTTCATTTGCATCTTCCAAGTTGTGGTTTATCTCGCTTGCAAACAACGATTTCCAAGGGGAGATTCCTGTAAGTATTGCTGATTTGTGTTCTAGTTTGTTAGAGCTCGATCTTTCTTCTAATGGTTTGATTGGGGCTGTGCCTTCTGCGCTGGGGTCTTGTTCTTCGTTGGAAACTTTGGACATTTCAAAAAATAACCTCTCCGGTGAGCTCCCCATTGCCATTTTTGCCAAAATGAGTAGCCTCAAGAGACTCTCTGTTTCGAACAATAAGTTTGTTGGGGTCTTGTCGGATTCTTTGTCTCAGCTCACCACTTTGAGCTCCTTGGATCTGAGTTCTAATAACTTTTCGGGGTCGATTCCGGCGGGGCTCTGTAAAGACCCTAATAATAACTTGAAAGAATTGTTTCTTCAGAACAATTGGCTGACGGGTCGAATCCCTGCAAGTATTAGCAATTGTTCTCAGCTGGTTTCTCTTGATTTGAGCTTCAACTTTCTGAGTGGGACGATCCCATCCAGCTTGGGATCGCTTTCTAAGCTTAAGAACTTGATTATGTGGTTGAATCAGCTGGAGGGGGAGATTCCACCGGATTTTAGGAACTTTCAGGGGCTTGAGAATCTGATCCTGGATTTCAATGAGCTCACTGGGACCATTCCTTCTGGGTTAAGCAATTGCACCAACTTGAACTGGATTTCGTTGTCAAACAACCGGTTGAGTGGAGAGATTCCTGCTTGGATTGGGCGATTGCCTAACCTTGCCATCCTTAAACTCAGCAACAACTCGTTCTACGGTAGGATTCCTCCGGAGCTGGGCGATTGTCGGAGCTTGATCTGGCTCGACCTCAATACCAATTTCTTGAATGGAACAATCCCTCCGGAGCTGTTTCGTCAATCGGGTAACATTGCCGTTAACTTTATTACTGGGAAGTCGTATGCGTATATTAAGAATGATGGAAGCAAGCAGTGCCATGGAGCTGGGAATTTGCTGGAGTTTGCTGGGATGAGACAGGAACAAATGAACAGGATTTCCAGCAAGAGTCCCTGCAATTTCACCAGAGTTTATAAAGGATTGACTCAGCCGACATTTAACCATAACGGGTCGATGATCTTTCTCGATCTTTCGCACAATATGTTGTCTGGTAGTATTCCTAAGGAGATTGGTTCTACAAACTATCTCTACATATTGGATTTGGGACATAACAGCCTCTCCGGAGCCATTCCGCAGGAGCTCGGCGACTTGACGAAACTTAACATTCTTGATCTCTCAAGCAATGAGCTTGAAGGATCAATTCCATTGTCTTTGACTGGACTTTCCTCCCTCATGGAGATTGATCTGTCAAACAATCTTCTCAATGGTTCAATACCCGAATCAGCTCAGTTCGAGACGTTCCCGGCGTCTGGTTTTGCGAATAATTCTGGCCTCTGTGGGTACCCTCTCCCTCCATGTGGGGCTGATTCAGGAGCAAATGCAAATGCTCAGCATCAAAGATCTCATAGGAAACAGGCGCTTGCAGGGAGCGTTGCAATGGGTCTACTCTTCTCCCTCTTCTGTATATTCGGTCTGATTATAGTCGTCATCGAGATGAGGAAGAGAAGGAAAAAGAAGGATTCTACTTTTGATGCTTATGTTGAGAGTCATTCCCAACCAGGCACGGCGACAACCGTTAACTGGAAGCTAACAGGTGCCCGTGAAGCTTTGAGCATCAATCTTGCAACATTTGAGAAGCCACTTCGGAAGCTTACATTTGCAGATCTTCTCGAGGCGACGAATGGCTTCCACAACGATAGCCTGATCGGTTCTGGCGGTTTTGGAGATGTATATAAGGCTCAATTGAAGGATGGAAGCATTGTAGCGATCAAGAAACTGATTCATATCAGTGGACAGGGTGATAGGGAGTTCACTGCAGAAATGGAAACCATTGGCAAGATCAAGCACCGAAACCTCGTCCCTCTTCTGGGCTACTGCAAAGTCGGGGAAGAACGGCTTCTGGTGTACGAGTACATGAAATACGGAAGCTTGGAAGACGTTTTACACAGCCAGAAGAAGGCTGGGATCAAACTGAATTGGGCTGCAAGAAGGAAAATTGCCATTGGAGCTGCTAGGGGACTGGCTTTCCTTCACCACAATTGCATCCCTCACATCATTCACAGGGACATGAAATCAAGCAATGTGTTGTTGGATGAGAACCTGGAAGCCAGAGTGTCAGATTTTGGAATGGCAAGACTGATGAGTGCCATGGACACCCATTTGAGTGTCAGCACATTGGCCGGGACGCCCGGTTACGTCCCTCCCGAATATTACCAGAGCTTCCGGTGTTCAACAAAAGGCGATGTTTACAGTTACGGTGTAGTCATGCTCGAGCTCTTAACAGGAAAGCGACCCACGGACTCTGCTGATTTCGGGGATAACAATCTCGTCGGATGGGTAAAACAACACGCTAAGTTGGAGTTAACCGACGTTTTTGATCCCGAGCTCATGAAGGAGGATCCAAGCCTCAAGATAGAGCTTTTAGAACACTTGAAGGTAGCTTGTGCTTGCTTAGATGATAGGTCATGGCGGCGTCCGACGATGATCCAGGTGATGACGATGTTCAAGGAAATCCAAGCGGGGTCTGGGATGGATTCGCAATCTACCATCGGAACCGACGACGGGGGATTCAGCATCGACATGGTAGACATGAGCTTAAAGGAAGTGCCAGAAAGCAAGTAATAGAGAAGAACTCAAGCGAATTCTTTGGGGGAAAAAAAGTTGAAAAAAGGAAGGAAGGAAGGTGGAGATGAGTGATTTGCAGCTCCAAATTTTAAAAATTTTCCTCTTTTACCACTTTGAGATGGCATGCAGCTGCCAGTGTATCTCTACCAATTGAATGTATGTAATCTTGTTATTTTATACATAAAAGTTGTTTAAAACTTTTTTTCATAAAAATGTGTATATAAACAGTTTCTTTCAGTTGTTATGCTTTCTTTTTGGTTGTTTATATATATGAGAAAGCAATGGATGATTCTTCATGTGAAAACAGCTGCTCCATTTTTTTATGATGGAGACTGAGTAGAGCTTTCTTTTGGCCCTTTCTTCACTCTCCTCTAACTTTCTCTTTCAATCTTAATTTAGTCTTTAAACTTATTTTTAGTTTCGTCTTCGCCTTTATATCGTTCCTCATATGAACTTTGCATTTTGACAGTCATCCCACAATGGATGACCAAAAAAAAGGAAACTTGACAACAAAAATAAAAGTATCGATATTCTTTTGACAAGTTTAGGGATAAAAGAGAGATCACATTTGAAAATACGGTTTTGAAGTCAGTTTTAGTGGCTCAATGGGAGCTGAATTTGGAAGCTACTTGTTTTCTAAAACGTAACGAAAAGCAATGAAGTACTTTCAAACCATTGTTTTTCTCATGACTTGTTTCTGTCCTAATTTCTATACTAGATTTTAAATCTTTACGAATCATTCAATTAGAATTCGATGAATCATTGTAAGAGCTTTTTTTTTCTCTCATTAATTTGGTGTGCATTTGATTTTGGGATTTCAAACCAATTTGACATACACTTCTAGACCACTTCTAAATGGATAAAATTGTCATAATTGCAAACTCCTACCCACAACAATTTACCTATCCTTACAATTCTCTCTCTTCTTATTTTTTTTAAAATTATTTTTTAATATCATCATCATAATAATAATAATAATAATAATAATGTGGATAAACTATTTAGTTTTGTCTCTTTTTCCATGGACAGGTGCATCACACATGCTCGTGACCCAGAAAGCAGAATATTATAATCCCCCCTTTCTATCTTGAAAAATGTGTCCCCTCATTTTATATTCAATATTTTTATAATTTTATTTTATAAAATTTATGACCATTCGATTCAAATCGAACGGCTTTGATAACTTGTTTGAAAAATAATAACTTCGTGTTTATTATCCAACAAGTTGTTATTTAAATGTATTTTTGATATCCTAAACTTTCATTTTTAAATTTGTAAATGCTTTGTTTTAGTCCATAAAGTTTGTATAAAAATTATTTTGGTATACGTTATTAGATTTTTTTTATAAAATAAAAATTATTTAACATCAATAACCATTTTTCTTTTTTTTTGGTTCGATAGCATATGAGGATGGAAATTCGAACTCACGTTTTAGTTGGAGAAATATGCATTAATCATTTGACTGTAAAATTGAGGTGCTAAAATAAAGTATTTAAAAGTTTTGAAATTAAAATAAATTAAATTAGGAAGCTCTAATGACAGAAATGAAATGGATTTTTTTTGTTGGAAGGAAGATAAAAATTTTATTTATTCTTTTAAAAAACAACCAATTCATTAGATTATATTTTTTAAAAATAGTTATACTTGCCAATTTCTTTTTCCAATTGGCTTGGATCCTAATGAACCAGCTGGGTGACATTTTTGACTTTCTGAGTGGGCATTCCAAATATTAAAAATTGGACGAAATATTCAATTGGGCATTTAAAATGATTTTGGAAGTTTTGCCTTAGTTAATTGGATTTCATATTATTTTATTTAGTTTTTTTAGGTAGTAAAAAGTCTTTGTTTTCTTGAATGTCATAGCTAGGTATTCTTCCTTGTAAAGTTTCTTGCTTTTGCCAAAATTTTAACAGAAGTATAAATAAGATGCATATTCTGAAGTGGGCATAATTGTATGAAATTATTGAAAATATGTATACTACTTATCTGACCAAAATATCTAAAGAATCATCTCGCCTCTTAAAACGATAATCATGAATCATCCATACGTCCATTTGATCTGAAATTTTGATCTCATTAGATTTAGCTCCAAAACTAGACACTATTTTATTATTCGGTAATTAAAGGTGTGGATGTTGATTTAGGTAATCATTAATCTACTGTCAAATAATTAATGCAAACCCTTAAAAACAAGAATAAGAGTGATTAGTAGGTCACACAACTACACAAAGTCGATACAAAATAAGAGCTTACTAAAAAAACTGTGTGAGGCGACGAAGTTACCAACAATATCGTTAAATAAATCATGGGTGAGAGTGACACTTTTATTCATAAAAAGTGAAAAACAATATTCATTATAACTTCGTACAACTTTTTATAATTCAAATCTAAACACGAATATCTCATAGAGTTAACCATAAATATAAAAGTTTCCATTCTCAACTCTACATCCACAAAATTACCAAAATACCCTTGCTTGGAAATAAGCTAATACAGGTACATTCTATACTCTAATTTGCTTGATCATCGTTAAAGAGAATATTTGACTTGTAGATAAAATTATTAACATCTAATTTGTGACCACTTGGACTGTTAGCTGAGGATATTGTTTTATGTTTTTATGAGCAGAATTGCATTAAGACTAAAAGGTAGCTAATTTTAAATCTTGTCGTTGGTCTGTAAATAAATATCCAATTTTTTTTTTCTTATACTAAATATAAGAGCTCTTTTCAGTTTGGTGCTTGAGCTATATATTTTTCTTTATAAAGTTAACGGACAGGCAATTTTGAAATAGTTGATAACTTAAAAAAATATAATTGGATTTTTTTTTTTTTTTTTTGGAAGTTCTAAAAGTAAAATTGAAAAATAATTATAACTTAGAGTTAAAAGTTAAAATTTAGCCTCAAAGAGAACACATAATTACTTGAGAGTTTAACACCATGATGGGGGATTTGGAGGGAAAATTGAAAGGGAGAAGGGCAAAATCATAACTTGATGATTAGCTAATTTGAAGGGATAGAGGGTTTTATTCCATTAAAAAAAAAAGGAGGGTCATTTATCCTTAAAAAGGCCCAACTTTCTCATCCATGCAAATAAAAAAGCCTGATTTTATATGCATGTCATTTTCTTCTCCTTCCTATATTTTTAATGTTTCTTTTAATTATTGCTAAGAAAGGTGCTAGAATTCCTTGTATATCATGTCCTACTTTAGAATAAAGTTTTTTTTTTTCTAAAGTGGGCCACAATATTATCCAAAAATAAACAAAATGATTGTTTTTTTTTTCTTTAATTTATACAAAAATAAAAACTTTTTGTAACCCCATTTATTATTTTCCTTCAAATTTTTATGAATTTATTAGGATACTTTCCTTCTTCGTCCCTTTATAGACTGATAGAAAAAATAACTTACCAACTAGTAATTCTTTTAATAACATTTCAATACATACTCTAAACAATATGAGAGTTGGTTTTCAAATTGTAGAACTGAAAATAGTGAATATAAAGTCAAACTCCCAATTTTTATTTTTATTATTTTTTGGAAAAATGAGATTTAATTTCTAAAAGTATTCAACAAGTGGACATAAATTTAGGTATGAGCAAGTGAACAAGATGCTTCATTATCCAAAATCCTCTTGATCTCCAATCTCAGATCCCAAGATAGGGTTATGTTTGAATATTAAATTTCAAACTATTTTAAAATTACAAAAAGAAAAAAAAAAGTCATAAAAAGATATTTGGTGGCTTAGCAAATCCATTTATCCCCATTATAATTAAAAAGAAGAAGAAGAAGGGGGAAAAAAAAAAAAAAGGTGAAAATATATAGTTGGAGATGGTTTGATTAAATGAATTGAAGTTTGCTGGGGTGCTGGGGTTACAGCATATCGTACAGATTCGGATTTTAATCCCACCGATCTTTGGAATTTAATATTCCACCTGTCATTACATTTATTTATTCATGCAACTTTGATTCTTCTTTTTAATTTATTTTTCCTTTTTCCCCCTCTATTTTCTTTTTTACCTTTTTAAAGAAAAATCGACAACAAATTCTACTTGATTACTAACAATTTTTAAAATTCAAGTTAAAATATAAAAACTTGAGGCATTCTTATTTGTCATGATTTCTCTTATTACTATTGTAAAAAATAAAAAAAAATAAACAATCTCAATCATATTATTACTGGTTAGCTATGCTTATGTTGGTTAATTTTTTTTTAATAATATTTATTTAAATAATGAAAAATGAGGGAAAAAAACTTTATTTTTTTTTTTTATAAAAGAAAAGATAAGAGAGAGAAAAATAATAATAATAATATTGAAGAGTGGGGCACGGGGGTGAGAAGAATCATGTGGTGGAGAGATGGGGGAGGAGAAGCATCAGAAACAAACACGCGTTGGGTGGGCGACACGTGGGCCAATGGCCCAGTTCCTCTTGTCGGAGGTGTTACCCTACGGCGTCGTCTTCCGATGGCGGTGCTGTCGCTTTTTTGTACTCTTTCTAATCTTCATCCCAATCTCCATTCTCCACCCTCTGATTCCCATCCCTCGGCCCTACTTAAACTGACTACTCTACATACGACCATACTGGATCACTACTACATCCGCGCGTGCGTCTGCCTCCTTTTTCCTTTTCTTCTTTTTCGAATTTTGGTCCATAATCTTCTCTTTTCAACCTTTTTTTTTCCTTTTAATATTCTACTTCTAGATTCAAATCTTTTATCTTACCCTTCAAATACTGCATAGAATAATTATTAGTTATTTTATTAGGAATTTGAATCTATTTTAAACCCAAATACCCTAATTTTAACTTTGAATTGTTCTTGAATTAGTTTTCTACTTAGGTAAATGAACGAAAGACATAATAATTTTTTGTGCAAAATTCTAGGACTATAACATAACATTTACAACTTTAAGGACTAAAATGAAATAACTACGAAAGTGTAGTTGGTTTACTTTTTCATGGAACAATGCACACTAAGATTTGAAATAGTTGATTGGTCAATCAAATCGATATTTATCTTATCTTAAATAGAAATCACAGCAATACATTAGGTTTAGTCAGTTTTTCGATTAGTTTGATTGGTTTTTTAGTTGGTTCAGTTATTAGGGCCTCATTTTTCAATTGTCCTATCAATCAATTTTAGCGATTTTTTTTTATATCTACCTTAAATCAGTAGATCAATATCCAATAGTTTAACTGTGATAAAAAATATATTAATACAACTTACTAGATATTAGTATTTGTTACAATAATGAGTGAATCTAAGCATAACTCAATTGATCATATACCATTGACCAAAAAGTCAAATATTCAAATTCTCATATCCAAGTATATATATTAAAATATTGTACGGTGAGCATTATTTAGAAAGCATGTTGGTAGCCAAATAGTCAAGAACTATTTAACTCTATTCCTAAATGTTCCCTCGTAATTAAGGCTAATTATACTGCGTTGCTATTTAACTAGTTGAATGCCCTTTATCACAGGGGTAAACTTGTATTTTACCTATTTTTATTTTAACGAAGGGCTGTTAAAAAAAAAAAAATTCTTTAATCTCATTTATAACAAAATTTTAGCACCATCTCCGTCATTTGTATTTTAAAATGTATTATCTTAGTCATAAGAAAACTATTTTTATATTTGCAGCTGAATATCCACTCGCTTTAGCACAGACCATATGTGTGGACTTTTTTTATCTTTGGATCTTTGAATATACTATTTTTAAAAAATAAAAACGTATATATATATATATATATATTATTGTTTTTCTATTGAAATATTATAAAAATAATATTTTTACTACGTAAACATGTAAATAATATAAATTAATATTAAATAAAGTAGATCATCAACATTTTTGTAAATGTTACTAACGTATATTATGTCAAAGACTAAAATTAAGTATTTGTGAAAATTCGGAAGTAAGAATATATAACATTTTGAAATTTAGAGATCACAAGAAAATTAAATTGAAAACTAATAGTTGAAAATGTAACATTTTTAAATATAGATAAAATTGTAATCTTTATAAAGGCAAAATAGAAATTAAACACAAAATTTATTGATCAAAAAAGAAATTTTTCCTAAATTATATAACGGTATTAAAAAAAAATACCTCCTAATCAACGTGTAGACAAACATTGACGTGACGATAAAAAACACTCCATCTGCATAATTGGGTTTAATAATAGTGATTGGTGTACGAAAAACAAGTCAATCAAGTCACGCGTGTGATGGAACTGGGGCGGGGCCCACGCTGTCGGATGATAATTCAATTTACAGTTCTTGAGTTTTTTTTTTCCTTTTTTATAAAAAGAAATAAAAAGGCTGATGCAATGGGAACCGTTGATTGCGTAGGAATTTATGCACAATACGTAAGCAATGGTAAATAACCGTATGATGTAGACTGATTAGAGCAGCCGTTCTGGGCCCGGCCTTTAAAGGGAGAAGATTTTCTTTTTTTTTTTTTTAAGAAAATAAAACGAAAAAAAGGAAACCAGAATCCCGTATTTCTGCAACTTCCGTTGACTCAAACGTTATTCAACATAAATCAGACTGAAGATTCTAACTGTAAACGGAACGGACTCCCCCCCTCTCCCCTCTCGCTTTCTCATTGGAAAATTGACAATTAGTTGAACTAATCAAAATTAGATAAAACTCCTTTTAAAATATATATATATATATGTATATGTAGAAATTATATAAATTTTATTTCATCGACTTTTGGTTTCTTAAAAACATATTAAATTATAGAATTAAATCCTATTTCAACCTTTTAATTTTTAAGTTTATTCAATTTTAGTTCTTAAATTTTTAAAATATCTATTTTGGTCTCTAAATATTCAAAATGTTCATTTTGGTTCCTAAACTTTTAAAAAATAACTACTTTGGTTCTTATCTTTGTTTTATTTTTAACAAGTTAATGATATAGTTTCAAATATATGAATAAGTATTTTAATGTGAATATGTATTTAAACCACATAAGATGAAGACAAGCATCGAATAAATAAATACTATATTATAAAATTACATACTAAATGACCAAAATGATTATTTTTTATAAATTTAGGAACTTAAATAGACATTTTGAAAGTTCAGAGTCTAAAATATAACAAATCTGAAAGTTCATAAGCTAAAATAGACATTTTGAAAGTTTTAGTACCAAATTAGAACAAACTTAAAATTTTAGAGACCAAAATGGAATTTAAACCTAAATTATAAGTTGCCTAATTTTGAAAAAAACCTAATCAAAATTTCGCATTTTAAACCTAATCAGAATTTCACATTTTACCGTTTAAATTATATATGGTTAGCCACCATAAGTTGACCTTAATTTCAACCATTTATTCAAAGAAAAAAAAAATCAACAGAGTCAAGTACTTCTAAAATTTTTATTTCCATCTCTATCAAACTTTATCACTTATCTTTATAATTAACTATAGTAAAATGCTTGTTAGATTTTAAAATTTTAATATAAATTTTTTAGGAGAATTTTTATGTAATTATTAATGTGTTATATTTAGTTCAAACAATGTCTTAAGTTCACATACATTAATGATTCAATCAATTAATTACAAATAATATCTTAAATTTTCTCTGATAAAAAAGTGTATATATAAAATATTAAATAATTGAAAAAAGTATAATGACTAATTTTCATTATCTGGCCATTTTTTAAAATGAAGAGCTTAAAAAAGGCATCCACTCAAATTTCTCAAATAATAAAATTGATTTTTTATCCACCTAATCGAATAGCAATTTTTTTTTTTTAGTTCAACAATATATGAAAGAGGGAATTCGAACTCAAAAGTTTTAAATTGGGGAGATTATGCTCTAATCCAATAACAATTTTTTCGTATTATTATTTTTTTATTACAAATGAAGTAGTAATTTAACAGTAAAAGAAGACAAGGCTTTCATTATTTATTATGAAATCTGAGAGCGAAGATTACGTTCGATGGTATCGAGAAAATGGGGAAGGGAGCGTAAGAATGACGCGCCAGAAGTTATAAATAGATTCAAAGGGATGGGATGAAGATAGTGTACGGGCACGGGACAAGATGTCTTCGGTATGAGCGATATTTGTCTGCCTGTTTGCCTTTTGACCGTCTCCAAAATTTTGATACCACACACACCCTCCACTATGCACCATTCCCAATTTATTAATTATATTAAACCTCTATTGTGATTCTGAATATTTTTCATGCTTATATACATATAATAATTCGACTTTACGCGAGATAAAATCAAACTCTTTATTTTCTGATCGAGATTATTATTTTTTAATTAGTTAAGTTATGTTCAGATTGTTTTATGTATGTACATTTTAATTAAGAAATATTAACTAAAAATTTTATCATGTGAGTTCAAAATGTCATCTTGTAAATTTAAGATTTTGAATATGAGAATGAAGATTGCTCTCGCTTCAACTAGCTTAACCTTATTTTAATTTCTAAAATCATATTATAAGATATGATTATTTTTTTGTAATATTACACGAATTTTAAAGTTTTAATTTATTTTGGAGCTCTTTAAAAAAAGTATGAATTTGACATTTATTGCTAGATCCAAACTAAATTTACCCACTGCCCTAGAAATATAAACTATGGCAAGAGAACCATTACCATAACCCTAACTAAGAAACAAGAAAACAACTTCGTAGTTTTAAGGTATGTTTAAGAGTGATTTTAAAATGTCCAAAATCATTTTTGTCGCATTTAAATTTTACTTAAATTTTATCATGACAAAAGTAATTTTAGGCATTTTCAAATCATTTCCAAACATATAGTTAATATATTTTTTATTATACCATAGTGTGAGATATTCAGCTTGTTGGTAAAATAAATAAATAGGGAAATCAATTAAAAACAAATCAAGAAGGGAAATCAAATCAAAACCAAAGATCAACCCTAACCCCAAAAATTTCTTAATGAAGAAGAATATAGAATATCCACAAAACTAAAAAAATATTCCAAGAGGGTGTTAGAGGTGGCAAAGTACTGGTGTGAGCGAGACACAGGCTAGAATTTCAAAGCCACAAAAAAAAAAAAAAGTAATTAATAAAAATATATTTATATAATAATAAGAAGTTTTTGGCGTTGAAAGACCTTGAAATTAGGGTTTTGAACGTGCGGGTCACGAGGTACCACGTGGTAGTCCCCCAAGTGCCGGTGGGCCCCACCACAGCTTTCTTTCTTTTCTTTTTTTTTTTTTTTTTTATAGTTTACGAGACAGACTCGACTTTTTACGTGCATTAAACTTAATGAAGTATCGTTTATAAATTACTTAAAATAAAATAATATTAAGTTGTGCAATTATTTTATTTTATTTTTGGAATTATGTGACGAAAAATACATAAATAATTCCATAAGATTAGCTTCATCGACGTTGAAATTAGTAGACCTCACGTGCATAAGTTTCTTTTTTTGGTGGGTGTTTTCTTTCCAATTTTATGTTATTTCTTTTTGTCTTGTTTTATTTTTATTTTTTATTTTTTATTTTTTATTTTTTATTTTTATAAAAAATTTAAGTAATTATTATCATGGGTAATTTATTTTAATGGCGTTGTTTTGTTACTTTACACGTACTTCGATCATCACGCAGGTCATTGGTTTGTTTTTTTTTTTCTTTAAGGGAGAGATTTAAAAGGTTATTAGGTAGTGTTTCTATCTTATTTCTAATTTTTCAAAATATATGCATTTATTAATTCATATCGTTTTTTTCTATTCAAATTTTGATTTTCAAAACGTTCTTAAAAGTGTATATACGAAATTTGGTTTATTATTTGTGCTTTCAATTTTTCAAAAAATGCCAATAAAAGGCATTATTTACCTTTCTGGACATAATAAAAAGTTGATTTTAATTGTAGTATAGCCATTTTAAATATTTTATTTTTTAAAAAAATTGAAGTAAAATTTAATTCTACATTTAAAAAATGTAAGTGCAAGAAATAAATAGTAATAATAATAAATACCAAAATAATGATTATGTGACAAAAAAATAAGAAACACAAAAACATATTTGTTATCTAAGTCATCTAACCCTAAATAAATTCAACTTACATTAAAATTATTTAAACAAAAAATAACTATAAAGTTTTTATTTTTTTGAGTACAACATAAATTCGAACCTTTCATATTTTGATTGAAGATATATATATATATATATATTTTTTTTTTTTTTTTGAGTTCAACATTTGTGGGATGAGAGATCGAACCATTAACATCTTCAATGGTAATACATGTTTTTATCTATTGAGCTATGCTCGAATTGGTATATATTTTTATCAAGTTGAACTATATATATATATATGTATGATTTATTTTATTGGTTGTGGGCAACATAGTTGGAGGTCACAAAGGTACGTCCTTTTGGTACCGAAATTGGGTGAAAGCATTTAAACCAAAATTCAATGCATCATGAGGCTGATGTTGGAGTTGGACTTCCAATTTTTCAATATAAAAATTCAATAAATGCATTGTGATAACATAGACATGGACATATGCATATTTGTTAATTAAAAAACAATTTTTTAGCATCAAAATTAAACAAACACAAAATTTAAATCTAGGTAGACAAATATATTTTTTTAATTCAACATTATTCAAATTTATATAATAAAAAATTTTAACTTTAAAATTTGATTCAATAATCATTTAGTCTTTCTGCACATCTAGGAAAATTCAACGCTTAATTTAAAATTAAAAGAAATAGAAATCAAAATGATTTATACCTTAAATAAGATAGCTCGACATTGCTTGTTTTGTAAAGAATGATAAACAGAAAGGGAATATATTATGTCATTTAATATATTAAAGACCACAATTACTACCTTCAATCTAATATTTAAACGTCAATTAGTTAGTTAAGTCAGAGCTCCCAACAAAAAAAAAGAAAAATTGGTGAGAGTGATTAATGAAAGAGAGAGAGCCGTTTTGAAAGAATTGAAATGCGGAAGGAAATAGAAAAGATGTCAAAATATATGTATTTATTTTTTTTATTTGTTTGCTTTTGAAACAAACTGATTTTGCATTTGATTTCTAAAGCCAGCTCTTCCTTCATACACCCTTGTCTTCAATCTCTACATTTGGACTTGGACCCCCCCACTCATAAATCATCATAAAACCACTCTTCTTTGTTTCTTTCCCCCCCTTTTTTTCTCTTAAAAAAATAAAAATTATTTTTTTTAGTTCAACAATTACAAGCAGTAAGATTGAATCATTGACTTTTGCAATAATAGTAAATATGTTATTCACTGAACTATGCTTGAATTAACAAAATAAAAAATAAAAAAAATCAACTGCTCTGTCACAATTTAAGTCGTTTTAAATGGTTATTTTATCAAATTGAATTCTATACTTGAATAATGCGGTCTTCATAATTAAATTATCCAATTCTTCAATTTTTTTATTGATGACTATGATTTGATTAATTTAAATAGAAATAAGTTGGATAGGGTTTCTCTTTTCAGTAGTTAAGATTTTTGTTTTTTTTTCTTGTATACCAGAAAAATTATTTTATTGAAATTTATCAATTTTTAAATAGAACAACATTTTATAATATTCTAAACATTTCGATTGAGAAGTATTTTCTTTATTAATTTTCTTAATAAAAAAAATTGATGTTTAAAATCATATTGGATTCGTTATTTTTTATTCCTTCCTAACATGTAGTCATGCTTGTGCAATGCCTATTTGAATAAAGGTATTTTTCGCATTTAAATAATTGTTGCAAATTCCATTGAGTAGTTTTCAAATTATTTTCAATTTATGGGTTTTTTTTTCCTATAACAAAACCTACACATTGGCTATTTGTGAAAAAAGCCCAAGTTACAATCAGCAGTAGAGGAGCCCAATCTTTCTCAAGTAGGTTCTAGCTCGTTCGGGCCCAATATTTACACTACTCCCGGCCCAAATAAGAAGAATTGGGCTTTTTCCTTTGAAAGATAAAAACCCAGTAACATGTAATTCAGGGCCGAGAGTACTTGGATTGTATTACCAGTTGGGCCTAAAAAAATACTCTAGAGCTTTCCTGCTAAAGAAAATTATCTTTTTTATATAAAAAATAAAAATTGAGATCTTACATTCTAACATAACACTTTCAACTCTTGAACTTTTCTAAATAGCTTTTTTGGTTAATTATTTTACTCATTAAACCTACCAATTAGTTAATTGTTAAAAATATAATAAAGATGAAGTAATTAAACTTGCTAAAAATCGAAGGTAATTTTATATAACATTTTAGAAACACATCCACTCAACTTTTGGTGTGAAAAAATAACTCATTTTCGAATATATATTTAAGTGCTCATTTTTAAGTAGTAGAGGATGAAGGTGTCATAAAAATCATAAAATTCTAAAACAAGTTCGACAATTACTTATATTCAAAGGAAAAAATAAAAATAAAAATATAAACATAGACTCTAAGCATGAGGGACCACTTTTTATATTTGGTCACACGGTTTGAGTTAAAAATTTTCTTTGATTCCAAAGTTTCAACATTAAAGTTCAATCTTAAATTTTCGAAAATAACTCACCCAATATTATATATAGACAATCACGTTGTAAATGTTACATAACTAGTTTACTTTGGTATATATATTAGTTAAATCCATCATTATAATTTATCAATATTTTATAATATAAAATATATGTACGTGACATAAAATAGGTTATATTTATTTATTGACTGTAGCCAAAAAAACAAACAAAAAATCATCAAAACTAATTTCACAAAGGCATTTAAAATCAATAAAACAATTAATTTGTTTTTAATTAACATACAGCTGTTAGCTAGAAGCTAGAGAGACATGGCTGTTTTCATTATAGTTATATTATAGAAGACACATCCATTGAAATAGAAATAGATCAGAGAAGACTCGTTTCTATAGAAGACTTGTTCCAATTCGGGTTAGGTTGTTCGGGTTTTTTGAACAGTTTTTCAAGAAATGGAAAAATCTTAATTTAGAAGGAAATGAAGTTTAGTTTATAGAGACAGAAATAGTTCACAAACAGCCTTGTTAATAAAATCTGTTGCGTAACGAAGGCTAGGTGTAAATCAGGTTCATATAATATATGAATGAAAAGCTTTACAAAGCAAATAAAGTGGTCATATAATATAAAGTTGAGAGGAAATTAAACATATAGTAGTATTGAAGGGCATATCATTAAATATTAATGGTAGGAAAAGAAATTGGTAAGGTGAGGGGTGGTTGTGTCAGCTTCAAAATTATGATGATGATGAGAAGGTGAATGAGCATGTCTTCCTTCGTAGGTTGTAATGACCATTCTTGGATCTTCCGCTAATCTTTCCACTCGCTTCTTAACCCTACACTTTTCTTCTGTGCATCGGTAGTAGCTTCTACCAAACCAAATCGAACATAGTTCAATTAGTTACGACATATTTACTAAATTAAGAGGTCGTTGGTGTGGTTCAAATTTCAACCCCCACGTAAACATATGGTTGTTTTTTAGTTCTTTAGGGTTGTTGAGAAAATAATCAAGTTCTAGAACTGGCCTATTTCTCGACCAGACACAAACAAACACATGTTGGAATATAATAGTGACAACTTTAATTTATAGAGCTGTTATTTATTGAATTATTCTCATTATAGTACTAATTTAAAATGATTAAACTAGTGTAGAGATTATTCCAACCTACATCGAACTTCTTA
>JAOANK020000078.1:979467-997988 GCA_026257165.2 Telfairia occidentalis
TTTTTTTTGTTTTTTTTTTTTTTTTTTTTTTTTTTTTTTTTTTTAAGTCCTAAATCTCATTTTCCTCCTAAACTTTAAAGTTTATTTTATTTGTTCTCCAAACTTTGAAAATGCATTTTTTGGTCTTTGGATTGGTAAGATTGTTTTATTTTTTTCTCTAAATTTTCGGAATGTATATTTTAATCATCTTTTTCCTTTTTTAGTTCATATTTTAGTCAACCTCAAACTTTTAAAAAACTACTATTTTGATCTTTGCTATGTAAGTTTGTTGTTTAATATTTGTTTGTATGTTACTCGTCTTCAATTACCCCTATATGACTTAATTAATTACATGTGCTAACATAAACATACTAGTACACAAACTTAGTTAGGTCATTAATTTGTTAAATATATATATATATATATATATATATACATACATACAGTGACCAAATAGTTATTTTAAAAAATTTAGGAAAGAAAACAAAATAAATCTGGAAGACCAAAAAAACCAAAATGGAATCAAGTTGAAAATTGTGCTAATGGAGTGGTTAATTAGTTCAAAGCCATCTTCCACGTTTATTTAATTTCAAACAATTTCATCTGACTTTTTTTGAAGTTATTTATTTATTATTATTATTTTTTTTTGGGGCATAAACTTACATTTAACGTTCTGGCTTGCGCTGTGCTATATATATATTCAAATTTAGTTATGATGCCTAAGGTTGTTTCATGTTTGAGATTATGGTTTTAAACTTTGATTATTTATTTCTTAAATTCATTTAATTTTAACAAACTTTTAATATGATCTATATCATGTATTTTGCAAGTTTATATGGGTCATTATAATTTATAGGAGAATCCAAGCGTATAATAGCCAGATAAAAAAGAATATTGTCTTTTATTCTTAGAAATACGATTTATTAAGAGAATAGATAATTCATCTCTCTAATATTAATTTATCTAAAGTCATTATTTAAGAGAATTTATACTAAGTTTAACATTATTTTAAAATGAAGCTTTATGTATAATATATATATACATATATATTAGATCACCTTATATATGTGCAAAAAACTTCATTGGTCGCCTTCTTGGTGCACGGCCATGGGTCCAGTAGCCATTATGGTAACTTTGTAAAAGATAAAATTTATCACTCGCACATTTTCATTGCCTAATTATTAGTTCACATGCCTAAGTTCAATTACCTAATTAATAATATATAAAACTTTACCGGCTTCTCTTTATTTATATGTTTTACTATATAAAAACAGTTTATATCTATATCAACCTTTCTAAATTTGGTAAATAATTTGAAGATTTTGATATCCAAACACCCTGGAGATATGATATTGTATTGATTCGAGTAGAATAGTGTTAGATGATTAGTGTTTTTATTAATTACCATAAAATAGATATTAAGAAAAGTCACAAATTTGACATTTTTATGTACCTGCATCCTATAGAAGAAGTAAAAAATATGTATTTCATTGTTCACGAGACATTATATTAAGGGTATTATGCCCCTCAACATATTCACGACCCTTAATTTCATGTGAAATTATCTTGGTGCTATCGCAAATGGCTTCAGCTTCTATAGTTAAATAAATGTAAGATAATAATATAACGTTTACATCTATAGAACATTTGGAATTCAATATTCAAACTTTAAATGAATAGAGCTTTATCAATTAGAAATGCTACTAAATGAATGTAACTTGAAGAATTCTCCATATATAAGATATTATTTTATCCTTAATAACAACTATTATTTACATTACATTATATAATACGCTAAAAATTGACATGAAGTGTAATTTTAAATAATGGAAGAGAACTCGAAGCTTCATAATCCATGAAAGAAAGTTATTGGTGGTTATTTGATCCCAATTTTTTTTTTCTTTTTTTTTTTCTCGTGAAGGATTTGATCCGAAGTGTTGACTTTGTAGAATTAGAATTTTTAGGCTTTTGGGGGCACCAATCAGCATTAAAAGGGTTATGTGAAATTAATGATCAAATCTAGATTATTTGTTTATATGTGCATAAAAATGCCCACATAATATGAAGTTTAAAGTCTCTGTCATTATTACTAATGTCTGCCATTACAAGTTATAATTATTCAGATCAAAAATTTCTAACAAGGCAATGATTAGAATTAAATAGAATGATATGTTTGGCAATGGGACAAAAATGCTACACCTTATTTTTCTGTGACAAAGTCGTCATCCCTTATAGTTGCTCATATTTTTGGACATGCCTCATATACCTCTTTATTATATGCTGCAACATTGGATCAAACTATATTATATTGGAGTTTAAATTTTATATATTATTATCACTAACACTATCGTACTTATTTGATTTTACTTTGATTTTAGATCTGACATGTTCTTTTATATATTTAATAAATTATTAGACATCTACATCAACAAATAATTAACTAACAAGCTACCTAAAGTGGGTATGGTTCAAGTTTTCCAATGAATTAAAAATTTAATTGAATTGATTTATAACAGCTTTTTATAAATGGAAGATTTAAAATTTAGAAGATGAAAATAAAATATAAATTAAAAAAGTTTATAGACTTAACAAATTTATGTGCTAAAATAAATATTTAAAACTTACATTATTTATTATTATTATTATTGTATATATATATATATATATATATATATATAGGCGAAACCCTACTTTGATCATGTGGTAACTTTTTCCCAGATTCAGTTGTAGTTTTTAGGATTTATTTCATTTTTTTTATCAAGAAATATTTTTGTTCTAATTTAATTTACAAACTCATTATTCTCAGTTTTCAAAATATAACACATTTGGAGCAATTTGTATCAAACAATTTCTTTAATAAACTATATTATTTTTATTTCCTGATGTTTTTCTTGGAAAAACTGTTTTCATATATAAAAAAAGTTTTTTTTTTTTTTTAAATATAATTCTAAATACAGCTTCTAAACACCAATAGAAATTTTAATAAAGTGGACAATATATAATGTATATAGAAATAGTATTGTAACTATATTATTTTGTTGGGCTTCAATAAGTGACCAATTAAGCAAGGCCCATGGACTTTCAAAAACGGAAGTGGACTTAGTGGGAGGGTTCACTCAGAGTAGGATACAAACTTTCTAAAATATATTTAAAAAAATAAATAAAAATATATATTGTGCATTGATACGAGCCTAACTCAACTAGTGATTAGTGGGACATAATTTTCCTCCATAAGGTTTATAAGTTCAAATCTTCCACCTATATACAGAACTCAAATATATATATACACATACAAGTGTATATGTGTATATATATATGTATATTTTGGAGGAATGAATATCGTTAATGGATACAAGATGACACGATTCATAGATGCCAAAAGTTGCAACTCATTGAAAGAGTCATACCATTTATTATACGAAGCATTTGAGCATTTACTTCTAACTTGGAGATTCAAAACGATTTGGAGATTAAAATAGATACAAAACTTGAAGGAACATGTTATTTCAAGGTAACTATTACTTAAATAAGAGAAAAGCATCAACTATATTTATGTCAGAAACTCGACAGATGATTGTGTTTTGAAGAATCAATAATCTCATTTAATCAATATATACATATATATATATATATTTAATTGTCATCTTAATAATAATATCTTATAAACAAGTATTGGAGACCTAACAAGTCCTAGGTTGGTTTTGATTTTAGTAATTCATTAATTTTTATAAATTTTGGTTGCAACAATCACTGATCATTAACTAGGTGCATAATCTATTTGTAATTATTTTTTTAGTCTCTATATTTATAATATCCAACATTTATTGTACATTTTTTTTAGTTCAACAACACGTATGGTGTAGATTTATTTATTTTTTAGTTCAACCGTAGGGTGTAGATTTAAACTTACCATTTGATCAAAAATATATATTTTTATTAGTTAAGCTATATTCAGGTTGATAATATTTAATGTGCTATAAGCTATAACTTACCAAAATATTTTGAAAAGTGCTAAAACAAATAACAAAGAAGATAAATAATCAATCAAAACATAAGTGGATGTTATAATTAATAGCCCTCTTCCATAAGTGAATATTCGAATTTCTACATCAATAATTTTAATGATATATTCTAAAAATATATATTTTTAGTTGTAAAAAGTTTAATTTATTAAAAGTATATATTTTTGACCGGTTCGAATTCATAGACCACGCATTATTGAACTAAAATAAAATTATAAAAAGTTAACATCGTATGAGTATTTAGTGAAAAGAACCGAAGAAATTCCACAGAGGCGCTGCACGGGACTGAACAACGACCGGAAGAATATGAACGCAAAATGACCAAAAAGCCCTTACTATCTGCAATTCTGGTCGGTAAGACTGTAACGCTTCGCTTGCGAAATCCTGTGTCTTCCCCGTTGCTATCGATTAGAGAATTCCGATAACACAACTTAAGAGACAGAGAAAAAGAGCTACAATTCTGCAAATGGCTTCCTTCGTCGACTAGGTTATCTGCACGAGCTTCAGGTTTCTCTTCTGGACAATTTTCGTTTGATTTTCTTTGATCCTGATTTTGCCTGTTATTCTCTTGCTTCTCCTTTCTTTTTTGGGATTCAATTGTTACGGGCGTACTTTGAAACCATCTGCCATGTTGTTTTTGGATATTTCGTTTTGTTGTAACGATTACGTTTGGTAGGACTTGATTGGTAATCATTAGAGTGGTGAATGCTGACTTCTTTTTGGTTTTGTTTCGGTTGCCCTGCTGTTTCTTCATCTTCGTTCTGCTAATTTGAAGACATGGTTTTCTTCAGCTGAAAGTTCGCGCCAATTCTGTTGTAGAACTTTTATATTCTTTCTGGGAAGTGAAGGATTCAATTATTTGTTCTGAGCTAGTCTTTCTAACCATTGTTTCTGAAGGTCTAGGATTTAATGCTGTGAAGGTATCCTAATATCACGATGTCTATTGACCTTCTTGTTTCAGATACTGAAAGTTTAATGAAATAGAGTGGTTCTAAAACCATAATCATTCATTCAACAATGTTTGGAGATCCCATATGAGTTTGTGTATCGGCCTTTAACCTTATTGTTTACCAAGCGTTTGTTGTATAGGGAGAGGTTGGATCGTAAGATTCTTATCTTGCGGTCTCACCACCATCGTACTGTTGCTCTTCTCCTGTCACTCTCACCATCACTGTGCTCTCGCTCTCGCTCTCTCACTCTCTCACTCTCTCACTCTCTCCTCATATTCAGCATTCGTTTTATTGACTTTCAAACATTTGACTGTGCCTGTTTTCTGCTTAGGCCAACAGGATGGACGAAGGTCCTGCCATTCTGCAGCTGCAGAAGTGGAATTCTTCACAGCCTCAACTTAACCTCTCCGAGTATCGTGAAGCTTTTATTTCTCCCGCAAGGAAAATTTTGTTATTGCATTCATACAAAGATGAAGCGTTGCTTCTTCCTCTAAATACTGGTAAATTGTCTTTCCCCCTTTTCTTAGATTGCATTCAGACAAAAACATCATGCAGAGTGTCAATTTTTGTGGTTACTTATGGTATTATCTTATGAGTTTCTTGATAGCAAATATTATGGAGTTAGACAACTATCTGGTAGGATTAGGCTAGAGATGCATGTAAAATGGCCTAGACACCTATAGGTATTAAATATAATTCAAACATAATGTCACGCCTGTTCAAAGAATTAGGAGGCTTAGAAATATAATGCTCTTGAAGATGCTAAAGTTTTAATTCTATTGAATTATATGAGGTTCAAAACTTTTTCACATCTGTAGCTCCCCAACCCCCAACCAGCCTTATTCTTGTTTTGCTTCTCCACAAGTTGTTTAATTATAATTATTTTTGTTTGGATCTGCAGCGGAGATTGGGCGTAGAGGTGATTTCCCAAGTGATATCAACTTAAAAGATTTGGGATCATTAGCTTTGTCAGAAGTAGTATCAACAAGATCTAGGTCAGAAGATGCAGAAAGCGATGTACAAGGCTCTAACAAATCAGATGTTGATATTGATAAGGATTCTCCTACTGGAAACAAATCTTCAAGGTCTAGTTGTAATAACTTTCTTGGTGATGTATGCTCACTTGCTTGGGGGCTTTGTGGAGATACCTATAAGAAGCACAAAGAATCTTCTTTTAAGGAAATTTTATTTGTATCCGGGAATCATGGTGTCACTGCTCATATATTTTGCGAACCCAACAGAACTGATGCAGATGCTAAAAATATGGTGCAGTCTGAGTTTTGGAAAGGAAGATGGGTGGAATGGGGAACTTATCCAACGGTAATTCAAAATTTTGAGGTCCAAGATCGTTCTGGTTCTTGTGAAATCCCTAGAAATGTTGAAGAAAATGGGACGAATCAGAATGGGGAAATGTTGGGTAGTTCTTGCTATGAGTGTGAGGATGATGCACTATTGTTGGGAAATAGCCTATCTAAGAAATATTTACAATCATTTCTTGCTAAAGTTAAGACTCTAGAATGTGAAGATAACATCTGGACAATGTACCCAGAAAAAACGTCAGTTCCTTGCTTTACAAAGGTGGTTTCATTCAACATTTTTAATTATAACCTGCTGCCACAAAATTCTGTTGATGATTCTTCTGAGAAAGAACAGAGCTGGCATGAAATAATTCTTGGTACACCCAGTAATATAAGTCCTACATCATCTCACTCTCGTTTTTTATCTGACATTTTATCCAATGTATTTGGCACTAGCAGGAATAAATCATACAAATGTTCCAGAATATTTTCTAGCAACTCACATTTTTTAATTGGATTTGTTTTGAAGATAGTGGATTCAGTATCTGTTGGAGGGGATGAAACTGAAATGAGAAATGATACTTTAATTCTTGTTGCTGGAGTTGGCAATTTGGGAATTAAGTGGGTTTCTTCTGTAAAATTTGAGGAAAGTCCATGTATTTCACCGATGATGGAGTGGGCAGATTTCTGCTTTTCAAATGATTATATTGTTTCTTTAAGTGACTCTGGTTTCATCTTTCTACACTCTGCTTTGTCTGGCAAGCATGTTACATGTATAGATGTTTTACAGGCTTGTGGACTCAACCCCAAGTACTTACATGAGAAACAAGGTTTGCAAATGAAACCATTAGATCAAGTCCAGGATGATGTATCCTGTACACGTGGTAGTTTTTATGACAGAAGAAAGTTTAGAAGGTTGTTATCTGATTCTCATTCCTCAAATTTTGCCGTGATTGATGCATTTGGTGTAATGTATGTTGTTTCTGCTGTTGATCATATGTTAGAGCAGTGCCATGGATCTGGAAATCTGCTTCCACATTCTCACAATCTTAAACTTGGGAGGGCTCCAGTTAGTTGGGAGGTTGGTGGTTATGACATAGGCTGCCAGAGGACCTTTCCAGAGTCATTGGGGTCTCATTCATGTAGGGTTTTTTCCATGCAAAGTGAAGGCGTTTCACTTTGGGGTATTTCTAGATCTAATGTGCATCAGAATATTCAGGATTCAATCGTTTGTACGGGGAGAAGATATAACTGCTCATGTCTAACTGCTTCTGCTTCGATTCTACAAGATCAGAAGTTCCAGGGTGGTGAATTACAATCTTGCACTATGCGAAAGATATTTTTTTCCACTTGGAAAACTAATGAAGATAATTGCTTCTGCTTCTCTCCTATGGGACTTACTCAATACATTAGAAGATGTAATATAAGTGGCCAAAAGTGCTCTCAAGTTGTCCATTTTGATCTGCATCTCAAATCTGAAGTCCATGATGACAGCTGCTTGAAATCCCAAATGATATTTGTTGATGGTATGAAAAATGATGTTGTTGGAGAAGCAGTTGGTTGTACTTCACAGGGATCTCTTTATTTGGTGACAAATAATGGTCTTTCTGTGGTTTTGCCTTCTGTTACTGTTTCATCAAATTCTCTACCTTCTGAGTCGGTTGCCAGATTGCAACCTGGTGTTCTTCTTAGCACTGCAAATCAAGTAAAAGGTTTGGAACTCAAAGAATCTGTGTGCCCATGGTCACCCTGGCAAGTTGAAGTTTTGGATAGGGTTCTACTTTATGAAAGCATAGATGAGGCAGATCGCTTGTGTTCTGAAAATGGTGAGAATAATGAACAATACATTCTGTACTTTATAGCAATATTTCAGTTTATTTAATGAGAATGCTCTTCTTGATTTTCTTTGCACTCAGTTCTATCTGATGAAGCTATTTTTACTTTTCTAAAATATCATCATATTGACATCCATTAGCATAACCTTAATAGTTGTGAATCCAACAATATTTCTGAAAACGATTATAAGATACTGTATCATGCTCAGAATGTTTTCCACCCTAGATATGTGAAACTTGAAGTACAGGCAACCTTAAGTTCTTTGGGTTTTGGGGGCAAATTGGTCTGATGAAAAGTAGAATGTGATTAAATGCCATAGCTTAGAATTTTAAGTTAAAATTCTCTCCTGTGCTAAATGTGTCTGTCTGAAATATACCAAGTTTTAGCATTTTGATGTATGATTCTATTAAATACCCCAAAACATGAAATTAACCTTAACCCATTAGCTTAACCTTTTGAGTTCAATTGTGATTTAACATTAAATCAGAACATGAGGTTTTGTGTTCAAATCCTAGTAAAGTTATTTTCTCCCCAAATAATATTGATGTGAAGGGCCAAACTGAACATAGTTCAACTGTTAAAGGCATATCTCTCTGACCAAAATGCCATGAGTTCGAATCCCTCCACCCCGCATGTTGTTGAACTCAAAAAATATTGCTGTGAAGGGGAGTGTCAAATGTCAATAGAATACTAAATTTACCATAATCCATTAGCTTAAGTTTTTGGGTTTAGTGACGATTTAACATACAATGAGTAGGATGAGTGAGATGTACATGTAGATGAACAGGTTTGTTATTCTATTTAAAAGATTGTACCTTTTTCACTTTCTCATTAGGAGGTAGTGATCAGACAGGGGAGCAAGATGCAAAACATATATTTTAATTATGACTAGTGTGTGTGTGCAGATATATATATATAGGAAACAAAACTTTTCATTGAAATTTTGAAAGGTTACAAAGAAAATTGTAAAACCAACTTCCTCAAGGAGTATAATAAATACCCCCCAAAATTAAAAAGTAAAATCAATACAACAAAACTCAAAACCAACATAATAAGAGATCCATCATAAAAGGGAAAAAAGAAAATCCCATAGCTACAGAAAGATAGATGGCATCAAATTAGCCTCCGAACAATTCTTAGACCTTCGAATGATGCCAAAAACTTGAAGTTATGACCACCCTGACAGAAAGAACTCTTACATCTCTTAGACTCTAAACATCAGCAACTTAAAACTGTCCAAGCATAAGCTACTTTCAACCTAGAAAACTACCTTCAAGAAGCTTTTACACGACCATGACTAAAACTCTTGTACTTTTAAAAAATATGAAGCCAAAACCACCCATTCCACATAAAGCTCTTGGCAAAAGATATAAAGCCGAAACCACACACCCTATCTTTGCAAAAAAAAACCTCGTAATCCTTCAAAGGGAACTTTCAGAAAAGAAACCTAAAACACCATCAAGTCAAAAGCTTTTGGCTTCTTCAAGAAAACCGATCATTCTTCCGAAGAGAGCCAAGACACCGTGTATCACAGACCACATGAGCTACCTTAAAACCCAATATTCACCTTAGGCACTCTATGATTCTTAAAAAAGCTCTCGTTTTTAATATTTTTTTAAAAAAGTTTTGCTAGCTATCTGTCCTGTTGAAACCTTTAAACGGCTTTCTTTATCTCTAAACATTTAAGACTGCTAAAAAAATTCCTTTCATAGTTTATCTTTCTTATGGAAAGCTCCTTTTGCCCATTTTTTTAAAAAATATTTCCTTATCACTTGAGATCAAAATCAATCTAACCGACCCTGGTTTTCTTTAAGTTCTTAATACAACCTTTCCAAAGTGATTCTTCATAAGCTTAGTTTCTTCCAATTCTTGTGATAATGTTTTTTTCTTATTACAAAAGGACTTCCTACAAAGTTGGAAGAATTAAAGGCATCCTCACCCCTTGAAACATCAATTTCCTTGTTTTCCATATCATTTTGAAGAATTAGAACCAAGATTGTTCTTCTGAGCTCTCCATAAGGAGATTACTATAAAAACCGCTTTATTGCCGAGAATATCTTTCTTTGCCACCATAGTTTGTGGGATGGAGAAATGGATGATTGGCTCCTTTTTCTTTTTGAATCACTTTGAAGACCTGTCTCTTTAAATCAGAAATGACGTTAAAATGTGACTTGTAGAAAACTCAAGCTCGTTTATAATTAGGTTTCCTTTCCCATCTTATGATGAGAGAAGCAACCTTCCATCCTCTTCTGGTAAGAAACTTTGGAATTTCAACTCTCCCCAAAAAGTGTGAATTCTCCCTTTGGTTGCTAAGCCTTAGTATTTGAATTCAAATGATAAGATTGAGGAAAAAAAAAAGAAAAAAAATCATAGTTTATACCTTAATCCAAATTGGCATTGCCTTAGTAGACGGGCTTTGGGGACAACTGGTCTCATCATCTTTTATCTGTTCAAGTTTAGGCTTTGGACCCAAATATTGTACATCTGAATTCAGCTTTCATTCTCCTGGTAAGTGAGACAACAAATAGTTTAGTTCTTCACTAACCACAAGTTTGGTGAGCAGAAAGGAGTTCCCTGGATAAATATTGTGAAGCTCTTTTTTGACATGTTTGTCTGGAACGTAACAGAAGTGAGAATTCATTTGCAACTGAAACTTGGGACTCCATCATGCTCTCAGCTTCTGCTTGGTGTATAAAATCAAATATATATATTTTAAAATTACTCCTTTAACTTCCATACACACTGACGAGAGAGTTTTTTTTTAACTCATTTGGTGTTTCTTTTGTAATTTCATTTATATCGATGATTGTCTTTGATCAAAGTTTTTTTTGTTTCTCCAATTAACTAGATGTGAGCTCCTCCTTGTGGCCATCTAGTCCTATGCTTCTCAGTAGTAGATGCTACTTTATTAGGTATGAGAAAAGTAGATATATAATATGGTGGGAGGTTAGGAAGGGATGTTTGAGCAAGAGATGATCTCCTTCCTTTAGAAAGAACTGAAATCTTCCATGTCCAAAATCAAGAGATTAATGTTGGCAGAAAGACCTGAGTAAGGCGTGAGCCGATTTTTCATGTTTCACTATGCTTATTGTTTAGAAAAATGCACTATCTAAAAAGTGTCATGGGGTGTCTCACAATTTTTTAATGAATAAATTTATTTAAAGAATTTAAGAAATATCCTTCCAAAAACTATCATTACTATGGGGCCATGCTTTCGGCTATTTGGAAGTCAAAGTGTTCAAAGAAAGTTAAACATTCTTATTTGGATCTTGCTTCATTCAGGGCTAAATACGGCTGAAATTTTTCAAAAGAACCTCTCTTCGTAATTTCTTCAACCTTCTATATGTTTATAATGTGCATGCAGTGATGAAAACCAGAACCATTTATTTTATTCTTGCTCATTTGCTGCTTGTTGTTGGTATTCTCTATTCGAGACTTTCAAGATTAATTGGTTTTTTGATAATGATGTATGTTGAAACACTCTCCAATTATTATGTGGGCTGATATTATCTCCTCGTGGTCATCTTATTTGGGTTATGTTGTCAAAGCTTTAATTTTAGAGATTTGGTTTGGGGAGAAGCTAAAGGATTTTTGAAGACAAGGCTAAAGCATGGATGAAAAGATTCGATATTGTCATTTTGCATTGGTGTTCCCTCTCTAATTTGTTTACTAATTATTCTCCTAATTACATTTGTTCAATTGGGATGCGTTCACCTTTTCTTTATAGGCTTTCTGTTTTTATTTTTTTTTAATCTTTGTTGTTTATTTTCTTTCACTCCCTTCGGAAGTTTGTTTTCCTTAAATATTTTGTATCCTTTCATTATATCAATGAGAATATCGGTTCTTGTTAAAAAGAAAAACTCATAATTTCTATAAAAAATCACTTGCAAAAGCTCTAATTTCCTACAAATTTGCATCATTTTATTATTCATAATACATTTTTTTCCTCTTTATGCTTAAGTGTTAGAGAACAATTGCGGTTTAGTGTGCCTCACACATTAGAAAACAACTATGAATGTAAGCTACTTAACTTTCATCATCATTACATTTGGTTCTTGTAGACCTATGAGGAACTCAAACGATTTGACAATGTTGAAAAGATTAGTAACCTTGGAGGAGAAAAGAATTGTTTCATCCGTCTATCAGTAGTTGGTGACTGGTATAGAAATTACTTTTATTGACTTTGAAGCCTTCCATCAAGCCCAAATGGAGCCCTTATGAAAGGAGTCTATTGAAACCGTCTACATAAGAGTTAGAAGGAAATAAAACTGGGTTCTCCCTGTCTAATTTTTGAAAAGCTATGATCTCCAAGGAATTGTTCGCTGCATTATGGAAATTTAAAAGTTCCTAGGAAGATCAACATTTTCTCTTGGATCATGCTGAATGAGCATTTTAATTCGGCTGATTATCTCCAAAAGGAACTTCCAAACTCAACGTTGTTGCCTTCAATATGTGTTCTATGTTATGAGGCATTAGAGAGACGAGCACATTTATTTTTTCAGTGCAAATTTGCACTAGAATGTTAGTTTTCTTTATTTCAAATCTTCGGTACTTGGTAGATTTTTTCGAAGGATTCAAGAAGCATTTTTTCTCATCTACTTCATGGCCCTTCTATTTTTGCCCAAGGTCTTTTCTTATGGATCAATACTATCAAGGCTATATGGTTCGAGTGAAATCAACAGATTTTTTAAGACAAGGAAAAATTGTAGGTTGAATGTTTCGACATTGCTAAGTTCAAAGCATCCCAATGATGCTCTCTCCAAGTTATCTTTAAGTTTTTTTTTTTAGACTCACTTGGAAATTTGTTTCTTTTGAAGTATTTTCCTTTTCATCTCATCAATGAAAAGTTTGTCTCCTGTTTCAAAAAATTAATGATGGTAGAATAGGTGGCATGAGAGACAAGCATCAAATGAGTCACTTCATCTAGGGCCAAAGCCTTTGGTTTCAATACAGTTATATTTATCTAAAGCTTTTTCAAGGTCTACTTTGATAACCGCACTTTTCATTCTTTTTCTTCTTCAATCATCAGCCAATTCATTGGCAAGATAGGAGTTAATGATTTGTCTTCTCTTTATTAAAGCTGATTGAAACTTTAAGTCATGTCTGGAAGAAACTTCTGAAGCCTCACAGAGAGAACTTTGGTAATGATCTTGTAAAGACAAGTGATCAGGCTGTTGAGTCTAACTTAGGGTTTTTATTAGCATCAAACTTTTTTAAATACTTTTTTTAAATAAGGCAAATATAAGTCTTCTTCTAACACTTACATTGATATTGATTTTCTAGAATGAAACCCTTAGAAACGTTCTCTAGCTTAAGAATGTTCCAACTTTTTATTTAGTACTCCAAGCCACCTTCCAATAAAAGCATTTCATCTTCAGGAAAGGGACACTAATCTAGATTAGAGGGGCGAAACCTTATATTAAGGCCCTTAATTGAAGAGAATTGTAGAAAGAAAAGGAACCTTATTCCTTTTCAGTATGATTCACTAACCTTCACCTTTGGAGTTCACAATCTCTAATGTTAAAACTCTCTTCTTCCGACTATTAGCCACTTGGTGAAAAAAGGAGGTAATCTCATCTCCTTCACGAAACCTTCTAGATTACATTTCTCCCTCCAAGTTTTTTTTTCTTCAAGTGTGAAATCAAGAGGTTGTGAGTTAAAACTAACCTTGAATCCTCTTTGAGAACTAAAAATGGAAAGGAATCTTCAAAATTATCCAATGCTTTAATCTCAGAGATAAGACTGTTTAATGAGGTGACATTGCTAGAGTGCAAAATCCTTGAGGGAGGATTTGTAAGCTTCAAGCTTGTCATAAAACCGTGGTCAAGCTGCCAACCTTACTACTGAGAGTCATTCTTTGTAGCCTCCAACATATTGAAAAAGTTACCATAGTCAAGTTACATAGTTTCAAATTTGAAGGGGGTTAGACCCCATTTAATACCTCCAGCCCTAAGAAAGATGGGGAGGTAATCAAAAGTAGTTCTCTCTAGTATGGAAACCCTGGCAATGGCAAGCTTGGAGTTGAACACCAACTTTGCATGGCATTCCCTTAGGGTGGGCCAAGTGTATTGGGCACTGTTGAGAGGGAGATCCACACGAGAGGTCATTAATCAACTTATTATGCTTATCATGTGAAGGAGGCTGGCAAAAGAAACCAATTCAAACACCTTGCAGCTTTGGGAGTTCATTGGGAGTAAAGTTTTGACTAAGTGAAACACTTAGCAGCTTCTTGGTGTGCTTTTTCCAAAGATTTCTGCAATTTTTATCCTTGTGATATTTATTCATGTTGGAGTAACATCGTTGGTTGGGTTTGTCCACCTACTTCATGTAGCCTTCTTATGGGGCTTTTGTTTTTCATCCTCCTGAAGGGAGTCCTTGTTAAAGTTTTCTGTGTAACTTAAATTTCGATTAAAAATTTTCTTTAAAAAGTTAAATGGGGAGGTTGGCACTCTATTATTTCAGAGTGTATGTGGATTGATGTGCACGTGATTGGTTCTTCTGGGTTATGTTCTTAGGTTTAGGAAGTTAAGTTAGCTTTATCCAAGTACAGCTTAGCTATACTATTCAAGTGAGAACCAAGTCCTTGTAATAAGTAATACACAATTTCTCTGGTCTTGCTTTTGTTGCTCTTATGAAGCTCTAGTCCTGTCCTTTAAACCAAAATGATAGTGCCTGCACTTTCTTTTTGGCTGTTCCATTTCAAACTGTTCTCAGAATTTAATTAGCTGTCTGTGGATCCCGTTGTGAAGACCACATATTCACTCTAGAAGCAGTTATAAAGAGAAGACTTGCAAAATATAACAAGTCATTTGTCGTACTTTTCAATAGAATTGATACTTAATAAATGCTTTATGTAGTTTAAAATAGCAGTGTTAAGACATGGAAAATATTTGTTTCAATGTTTATATATCCATTTCAGGGTGGGACGTGAAAGTTGTGCGGATGCGTCGGTTTGAAATGACATTGCATTATTTGAGATTTGATGAACTAGAGCGGTAAGATCCAGAATTTCACGTTTCAATGTCTTCGTTGAATTAATATTTGAAACAATGCTTCTGCTACTGTGCTACTGTTATAACGTCAAAAATTAATTTTGAAAATCCCTAATCTATTTATTCCCAAAAAAGGAAATATTACTCGGGAACAGGGGCTGCAATGTAATTAAAAGCATTCTCGGTTGAAGATACAAGGATCCTGGAATCTATACTACTTAAATGTTTTTACCAGTCATTGGTTTAACTTTGTCTGGCTGCCCATTACTATTATGGCTTGGGTTTGAAGCCCAACAAGGAGAAATATTTTGTACATACATCTGACACATTTTAAAGTATCACAGTTCAGACTACTACTATTTTCAATCTTTTATAGGGATTTCCATCATTTGCTGAAGTATTGTCATAGAAGTCATTATAGTTTTCCTTTCAATTTTATTGATGGACAGATCTCTAGAAATGCTTGTCGATGTTGATTTGGAAGAAGAAGGAATTTTGAGATTGCTCTTTGCTGCCGTACATCTCATGTTTCAAAAAGCTGGTAACGATAATGATATTTCAGCCGCTTCAAGGTTAGAATGTTTTTTCTCTCTCATCATCTTAAGCACTGTGGCCAATGTATTATTTTCCAAGCAATTTGTATATTAAATCACATGATCTGAAGAAAATATTGCTAATCTAAAATCGGCCTATCTTTTGCTTGGAATATGAAACTTATGCATTCTGCACATACTACTTACAGAGAGAGAGAGGGGTATGAGAAAGGAGAGAGGAGGGGGGCTAGGTTGAAAATTGAAATAAAAAACAAGGACTGAGGTTCGGATGCTGAGGCCTGTTGAGCTGGAAGACATTATAGAAGTTGCCTAACTTATAGATGATTGAAATTAGACAGTGCAGCACCCAAAAAAAAAACATTATATATGAAAAATATACAGTATTATGAATAATAAGACAACAGAAAAGAATTAATGGTGATTCTTCTGTCATCTTGAGGTATTAATTTTCTAATCTTTATCTACTTGAAAAGTCGAAAATTCTTTTTGACAAAAAGTTGGTTAGCCTGGAGCTTGAAAGTTGGCTAACTAAGTTGTTTGGGGTATGACTTTGAGATTCCATAGTGCCCGAGTTTGGAGACCAAAGAAACTAATGACTTGTCTTGCTTCCCCTCCAACGTGACCCTTGATAAGGATTATTTGGAGATTATCAAACAAGAGAAAAAACCATTTCTATCACAGTGATTGCTAGAGGGAGAAGGTCACTGCCCACATTTTTTTGTGGAAGAACAACTTAAAAGGGTAGTTTATCCACCAATAGAAATTTCCATTTATTGCCACCATGCTTCCAAGATTATCATTCCAATCTGTTGGGGTGATACTGGGGATTTCAAGACCAATAAAAGAAATCTGACTTACAATTATTGAGAAGGGATGTGTAAATTAGCATGGGGCTTTGTGGCTTGGAGTGATACTTGCCAAACAACAAATATTTCATTCTATTGTGTGCCTTGTTACAACTCTTGCCTATTTCTGAGTTACAATGGGATGATGTGATAAAGGATTTCATTGAGGGCCTTCCCCAATTTGAAGGGAAGAATACAATTCTAGTGGTAGTGAAGCACTTAACTCATTATGCCTAGAGATTTATCTTTGTTGTTTTGCCTCCTCTAGACCCAACACTTGGATTGTAGTTTATCGTGGGCAGAATACTAGTATAATACTTATTTTATGTTTCTACTTAGGCAACACCTTTCAATATCGTAGGGTAGACCCCACCTCCATCAGTTTGTTATTGATAGGCGGCTACTTCAATCTCTATGGTGAATGAATTCTTGCTCGACTGTTATCCCTTCTTTGATGCTATTAAACTTTAGCTAATTCAATCCCAAGTGATTATGAATCATAATGATGATACATGAAATGAATGGGAAATTTTAAATTGGGGATTTAGTATCTTAGGATCTCTTAAGTTGCAGTTGTTGGTTGATAGAAATAATAGAAGGCTTGCTTCACAATTTTATGGTCTTTTTCCCGTTATCAAGCAATTGGCAATATTGCTTGTAATTGGAGCTGCCAGTAACTGCCATTATACATTTGGTATTCCGTGTCTCAGTTGCAGTTAGCCCCTGTAGTAACTTTCAATCCTGTCCTTTGCGTCACACTTGAGCTATGAGCTAGAACTCAACATCCATCTAGCCTCTGTTTTGGGTGTATGGCCGTCTAATCCTCCATCTTTTGAAGATTATGAAGTCCTTATACAGTGGAATGGTTAGCAAGTTGGGAGCCATTTCTACGATCCACTTGAGGGCACAGTGAAAGTTTGGGTTGGAGGCAGTGATGGGAAAGGTAAGACTCTAATATATTTCACTTGTACAATTGGAGGAGGGTGGGAAGGAGAGCCGGCAAAATCTTTCAGTTTGAGTTTTTATAGTTATGTAAGTGGGTAGTGGAGTGGAGAGTAGGGAGGTCAGTTGTATTACAAACAAGAACAGACTCTGTTAGGTAGGCAAAAGTATTAGTAGGGAAAGTAAAGGAGGAAGGGGGATTAGACTGTTAGTTGGAATGAACACTTGAGTGGTCTCTCAGTGGAGAGGGAGAGCACCAAACCTCTCAAGTCTGGGAACATGTAACTATTTTCTCTTACTCGCAACAGGAATCCGGTAAGTGTTTTGATTCCCATCACAGTCTTGCTACTGCACTTGAAGTTATTTGCATTTTGTTGTTTGCAAATTAATTTGATTATATTATCCTAAATTGATGTTCATTCATTTCTATTTTGTGCCTGCACACATTTGTAATATTCTGATGAAATTTCTACCTTTTTGAGTTACATCTTTATTATGCATTCTCTTCTTTGTTTTTGTCTTGTGTAAACCATAATTTCTATTTTGTACCAGCTAATTTTAGTTAATCTACTCAATGAAATGCTTGATGATCCATGGTGCCTTTGTTTTCCTATCAAATGGGGGGTGCTAAAGATTGATTGTATGCATAGTTGTAAATTATTTTAATATCCCAATTTTGAGTGTAAAACTGAATTTATTTATTGTACCATATCCTCGATTGTTTCCTTTAAAATTTAAAGTTGTTTTAAAAATTTTCTTCATTATAAGAAATGACACAGGCACAACCAAGGAGTAAAAAATCGCCGAATTTCGCCGAAATATCGGCGAAATATCGGATATCGGCGGGTATGGATATGGATAGAGGGAGTAATTTCATTTTTACCAAAATATCGTCGATATATCGCAATATTGGCGATATATCGCCGATATTCGATATATTAAACATACATCGATAACTTGATTAACAAAAATCAACCGTGACACAGTGGTGGACTGCGCGCGCCTCTGCAGCCTTTCTCTTGAGCGTACGTGAGTTCAAATCTTGTCTGGTACGTTTTTTTTTTTTTTTTTTTTTTGTTTTTGTAATTTAAAAAAATTTTTTT
>JAOANK020000078.1:998088-1012023 GCA_026257165.2 Telfairia occidentalis
ACAATATTTTTATAAATTTCCGTGATATCCGTAATCTTTCCTGAAATATCCGTCGATATATCCGTAAATTCGAGTTATTGATATCGATATCAGTATTGATATTTTACTCCTTGGGCACAACTACATGAATATTTTAATCTTATATTGCAGTAGTCATCATACTGCAAACTTTTTTAACATTTTAATTTTAGGTTAAATTACAAGTTTAGTCCTTAAACTTTTAGGTTTGTGTTTAATTGATTCTCAAACTTTAAAAAATGTATAATATGTCTCTAAACTTTCAATTTTATGTCTAATAGGTCTCTGAACATTCAATTTTGTGTCTAATATGGTTTTAAACTTTCAATTTTGTGTATGATAGTTCAATATTTTTAAAAAATTCTCGGACTAATCCCACAAATTATGGTTTAGATCCGTAGAAGTCTTAAAAGAGGTGTTCTCTCTTTTGATGGCCTTTGATTTTCTTAGTTTAGGGTTGGTTGGTTCTAGGACATTTATGGTCCTTCGGAAGGAAGAAAGGGTTTTTGGGAAAAGCTAGGTGGTCTCTTTGGTTTGTGTGGTGTTTGGATGGGGACTTCGATATAATTAGATTCCCATTGTAAAAGTCTACTGGGGGAGAGTCTCAAAATCCATGAGGAGTTTTAACAGTTTTATTGACCAATATGATCTTCTTGATCCCCTTCTTGGTGAATAGTAGATTTACCTGGTCCAATATGAGAGAGTGGGTGGTGAGCAGTAGACTTGATAGGTTCTTGTTCTTCAAAGGGTGACAAGAATTTTTCGTTAATGCTAGATAATCGGTGGGTTCTAGGCTTATCTTAGACCATTAGCCCATTAGTCTGAACTTGGCTAGATTTTCTTGGGGGCCCAGTTCTTTTAGGTTCGAAAAAATGTGGCTGTTCCACACTTCTTTTGAAGCCTTCATTTCTCTGTGGTGGGAGTCAAGGGTAGAAGGAAAATTGGAAGGCTTCCAATTCTTGAGAAAGCTTAGATCCCTAAGAAGCGTTTTGAAGGATTGAAGTCTATTGGTATTTGGGGATGTTAAGAATCGAAAAGCGAAAATTGTGGAGAGGATCAAGTTTTTAGATGGATTGGAGGGGGAAAGAGATTTTCTTTAGATTTAAAAGAGGAGAGGGCTTAGTTGAAAGGGGAAATTGAAAACCTAATCTGGAGGGAGGATACTAGGCTATCACAAAAGATCAAGGCTAGGTGGGCTAGAGAGGGGTATGACAAAACTTTTTTTAAACAGTATTGCTAGGGGCAGGAGGAATAAGAATTTTATTAAGTTCCTAGAAAAGGATCATGGGGTTATAGTGAAGGAGGATAGGGAGATAGACGAGGAGATTATGACTGTTTTTTTCTAACGTCTATGCCTTTCCTAGGTGCCCAAGCCATTTTTAGATGGTTTAGAATGAAGCTCCATTTATGAGGCAGAAAGGGAGGAGTTGGAAGCCCCCTTCTCCATGGAGGATATTCGAAAAGTAGTCTTCAGGTTTGATAGAAATAAATCTCGTGGGCCTAACAATTTTACAATGGTCTTTTTTTAGGATAATTGGGAATGTATAAAGGAGAACTTTTGGAAAGTTTATTGAGAACTTTTTGATAGAGGTATCATATGTACCGACACACTACCATGAATGAGCCCTACGTGTGTCTTATTCGTAAGAAAAACAGAACAAGCAAAGTGAAAGACTTTAGGCCCATTAGTTTAGTCAAAAGCTTATGTAAGATCATTACTAAGATCATAGCTAATAGATTGAGGAAAGTTCTCCTACGTTGATGATTGGAGCTCTTTTGGGTCTCATTTCAGGGGTAAATCTAAGGTCTTATGGGTCAATTCTGTGGGGGCAACCCTTTGGTTTACTTGGAAGGAAAGAAATCTTAGACTTTTGGAAAACCCTTCTAATTATTTAGATTCTTGTCTATAGCATTCAACTTTTGGCCTCTTGGTAGAGCTCAAATCACAAAGAGTTTTCTACTTCTTATAGTCTTTCCTCTATTCTTTTGAATTGGAAAGCCTTTTTGGGGGTCTCCCTTCACCCCACCTTTAGGATGTGGTTCCCTCTATGGTTTAATACATCCGTGTTTCTTATAAAAAAAAAGATCGAGGAAAATTCTTCCTACCACTATTTTTGATACCTAAGGAGTTTTCATTACAAAAAGGAAATTTCTTGACCAAGTTCTGATGGCTGATGAAGCTGTCGAAGACTACAGAAAAAGAAAAGAAAAATGAGTGATCTTTAAGATTGATTTTGAGAAAGTATATGATTGCGTGGACTGGAATTTTGTGGATTAAGTGTTATGGAAGAAGGATTTTGGGGGTAATTGGAGAGCCTGGATGTGGAATTGTACTGGGTCGATTAACTATTCTTTTTTTTTATCAGTGGGAGACCTAGAGGTAAGATTTTCACTTCTAGGGATCTAAGCCGTGATGATCTTTTCAGCCTGTCTGTTCTTTCAGTGGTTGATGTTTTGAGTAGAATGGTGTGGACTATTGTGGAGAGAGGAGTATTTGAGGGTTTCAAGGTGGGTAAAGATTCAGTTCATATTTCTCACTTGCAGTTTGCCGATAATACTTTTCTTTTCTACGTGGGACAAGATCACTGGGTGGGTAACAAACTCCTTTGTATTCCACATTTATACCTTCTTTTGGATAAGAACTTGAAGGATGTATCAGCATGCATTAACAGCGGAAAAGGATCTAATGCACTCCAATTAGCTCAAATAAAGAAGGAAAATCATGCTATAAAGAGTAAAAACCAAAGGAACAAGAGAACTCACCTTTGTTGCTCAAATTCTCCTCTATCTCCGGCGGTATGAATCACGATCAAGCTCCCAGACCACCACTAGTGTCTTCTCAGCTATTCTCCGGCCAAGGAACGGGATAGTGGAACCCCTTGATTGGTGAATTAGAGGGGATAAGGGGTGAGGCTTGGTTTATGTTCAACATATGAACAACCAAACTTTGGGAGCAAATTAGATCACTTCTCTAACCTTCTTTGTGCACGAATTTGATGCCAATATATAGCTCAAATCATGCACAACTACCTCACCCAAAATTGACACTCAATCAAGGTGAGGTTGCAAGTGAAATGGAGGTGGCAAACCATGGTGGAAAAATGGAGAGAAAATGAAATATCACCATTTTCCGTCTTTCCTAATTTTTCATTTTCCTTTTTCTTTTATTTTTGTTTTTTAATTTCTCAAATTAAAAAACCAAAATAATAAAATTAAATTAAAACAAATTCTAATTTAATTTTTATTTTAATATCATATATTAAAATAATATTATTTTGCCACCGATTCTGGTTTTCGAAAAAACTGTTTTTTTGAATATGAAAGTTTTATTCATATGTACAACATTTAAATCTCATTTAAATGTTATTTTCAACTCCCTTCGATCGTTTAATTCGTAATCAAACGTCGATCGATTAAATATATTTACTTAAACTTGATCCACTTTTATGTCTCCACATAAAATTTAAGTATTCATGTTATAGCCATGAGTTCTTAGTTTATTGGATTTATAGAGTTCAAATAATTCAATAACAACTTTATTGATGATAGAATATGTTTACATACCACTGAGTTTTAGGACATAAAACCCAACAGAAGTTGCATTCAATGGGTTCTATCATGCATATCTTTTTTCTTTGATTTCCCTAGGCTTGCACTGTCCTCTGTCTAAATGGAAGACACCAAAAGTGGCTATCCTTCTTTTTATCCTATGTGATCAGTTTGTTTTCTCTGGAAGGAGGGATGCCAACGTTTGGACTTCTGATCGTTTGGGGGATTTTTCTTGTAGCTCATGTTTTCATCTTTTATGTTCCCCTTCTCCCCCAAGGTTGCCTTTGTTTTCTCCTCACTTTGGAAGGTTAAAACTTTAAAGAAGGTAATTTTTTTTGCTTGACAAGTTTTACATAGAAAAGTGATTACCTTGTATCTATTTAGAGACTTTCTTCCTTCGTGTTGTGCCTGCAGTGGTGTATTAGTGGTAGACAACATAAGGAAGACCTTGACCATTTTCTGTGAGAGTGTCAATTCGCCTAAAACCTTTGGAATCGTTGGTTGAGTTTGTTTGGGTTTAGTTTGGCTCGTAGTAGAGGGTGTGGCTCTATGATGAAAGATGTGCTTTTGGGTTCTCCTTTTCGAGATAAGGGAAGAGTTCCATGGCAAGCTTGTTTTTTTTTCACTATTTTGTGGGATATTTGGCTTGAGAGGAACAATAGTATTTATAGGGAGGATGAGAGATTGTGTAGAGAGGTTTGGGAGGTTGTTAGGTGAATACCTCTCTGTGGGCATTTGTGACTGGGCATTTTTTTTGTAATGATGACCTTCGTCATATTCTTTTGGATTGGAGTCCATTTATGTAGTTAGACTTTGGACTCCCTTTGGTGGGCTTATTTTTTGTATGCTCTTGTATATTATTTCATTTTGCTAAAATAAAGCTCAATTTCTTACCACAAAAAAAAAAGAAATAAAAAACTTATTAGACACAAAATTAGAAATTTAGGGTCTTATTAGACACAATTGAATGTTATGCCTGGTAGATAAATTAGTTTTAAAAATGTTGAATATGACAAGACCCATTAGTAAAAAAATTGAAAGTTTCGAGATTTATTAGATACTCCTAAAGTTCAGAGACCTATTAGACACAATATTCAAAATTTAAAGACCTATTAGATACTTTGTAAAGTTTGAGTTTATTAGACACGAATCTGAAATTTGAGGTACTAACTTAGAATTTAACCTTCTCATCCAAAAAAACTTAGAATTTAACCTTAATTTTATGTTGCAATAGTTATTGTACTACAAACTTTTATAAGTTTTAAAATCTCTGTTCCTTTAGAGAAAAAGAAAAGTCGAACTTCTGAACTTACATGAAATTAATGTCATTGATAGGCTTCTTGTACTGGGCACGCGGTTTGCAACCAGAATGATTCATCGATATGGGATGGCTGAGTTAAAGAGAAATGATAATACGTTTAGTGACTTTAGTAGCAGCCGAGAAATTTCTGTTCTCCCGCATTTTCCTTTTCAAAAGCAAAACAAATTGGAGCATTCAAGAAAACTTCATGAGATGTCTCACTTTTTGGAGATAATAAGAAACCTGCATTGCCATCTTAGTTCAAAGTTTAAAAGGCCATGTCAGGAATTGGTATGTTTTTTATTGGTATTATGTGAATTTATTCATTGAAGTAGTAATAATTTAGTTGAACATTAAATTTTTTAGGTAGCTGGGGAGGCATCAATTTCAGACGAAACCAGTCTATTGCTGGATGAACCACAGCTTGTTTCTACAGATATAATACCATTGGAGAGTACAAGTCAATATGAACTTTCATTTCCTTCAAATGATCTGAACTCTAACGTTGTAGATGGTCTTGTTATGATGCCCATGGTTTCTGAATCCCAATTGGATTCAGAAGATTTAGATGGAGACACAGCTGTTGTACGACAAGGAGTCTTGGAAAAGAAAGTTGTTCCGTTGGAGAATCCGAAGCAGATGATGGCACGCTGGAAGTCAGATAAGTTGCCACTTAAAAATGTTGTTAAAGATGCTCTTCTCTCTGGCCGTCTTCCTTTGGCTGTTCTTCAACTTCACATTAATCATTTGAGAGAATTGATTGGAGAGAATGAACCTCATGATACATTTTCTGAAATTCGTGACATTGGAAGAGCTATTGCTTATGATCTCTTCTTAAAGGTAACGGGTCAGTAATTTTTTGTGCTAATCCTGTATCCATGTCTTCTGAATATCATGTTTGTATGTGTTGTACAGGGTGAGACTGGGCTTGCCATTGCTACGCTGCAGAGGCTTGGAGATGACATTGAAGTTAGCCTCAAACAATTGTTGTATGGTACAATGAACAGATCTTTTCGAGCCGAAATTGCTGAGGAGATGAAAAAATATGGTTATTTGGGGCCATTTGACCAGAGGATGATGGATATAATATTACATATTGAGGTATCTATAACTTTAGTTGCATCCGTTTTGAATATATGCAAGTTAAAATCACATTTTTTTTATCCATTTGGAACTAAAATATGCTCTTTTCTGCACTTCTTTATAAATGGGGGAACGGATTAGAGGCTCTACCCAAGCAGTAATTTCTGGAAAACATTTCTGAGCAGGCAGAAAGCAAATATGGGATTCCCATCAAGCTCTAACAGACCAGGAGAAAATTATTTGAGGATATTACGTTTCCATTTAATCAACAATACTATCATTGATTGTGGTGAGGTTGATGGTGTTGTTTTAGGCTCGTGGCCCGATGTCAATGAGGACTGTCCTGTCTTGGAGATCACTGAAGATAATGCTCATGTGGGATATTGGGCTGCCGCTGCCATTTGGACAAACACATGGGATCAAAGAACAACTGATCGTGTAAGTCATGTTTAATTTCTCTGGTCTAATCACCTGTTTCTGATTCCTTTAAAACAATGATTCTGCATCAATATTTCCTTTCTTGGGAAGCTGTTTGCAAGAAATAATGAATATGCCTATCGGGATATTGGTGCCCGTCTTTCTTTCCTGTGGCTAATGCCGAAATATAAATTGTTAGCGCATGATTCAGCTCTTAGTTATTGGTGAATAATTCTGGGAGCTTAGGGTTTAAAAAGATAGTGGCAGCTAGGGTTCGGGTTTATTTCCTTGCTCTCATGCCATCTAAATTTTGAGAGAGTAAGAATTTTCTTTTATATTCTAATATGTGCAACCTAGATCTTCTCATATAGGACAAAGACCGATTACAACATAAGGAAAAGAATAAAGACAATAAAGACTAATTATTGGCAACTAATATTTTTGTACAAATATTTACAAATATTAGCTATTCCAACAAAGAGTCTCCTGGATATGTTTTGCATGAGCTTTATATTTTCATGTATCAAATGTATCAATGGGTTACAGAGTTGCTTTCAACTATATTCCATTCAATTCATTTTAAGTGGGTTATTCTAAAATTCGGCTCTAAATAAAGTTACTTTTTTTGTGATAGAAAACTCAATTCTTGAGTTCAACAACATGGGGGTAGGGATTTGAACCCACAACCTTTTGGTCGAGAAGATATTACATCCACTCTAATCTACAACCGAACTAGATTACAAAATATCTCCAAATACTGGCCAAGTATGTGATGGGTATTTATTTAGATTTCACTCCCATTGGAAATTTTTCAATACATAAGATAATGCAAAAGATCTTCTGGCCAATTTGAGTGGGCCAAGATTCTCTCCTCTCTCAGAATCTTTTTCTACTTAGACTACCCTCTTCCAAAATAACCTAGTCTTATCTAGTTACAAGTCTCACACTCTATATAACCACCTATGGAGGTTACTATTCCAAATAACTAGCTTGTGGAAGTTACATGAGCTGCATTCCTCGTTTTGCCATTCTTAGAATAAACTTGTACAGTTGGTGGTCTAACTGATAGCTAAGCTAAAACCTATCAGTAGTAAATGAAGACATCAAAAGGCAGCAAAAGAAAGAGAATAATAATAGAAAAAAGATTTTTCACCTAAGAACTTGTCCATATAGACTGCCATTTATCCGTGTGGAAGAACCCTCAAGTGCACCTACAGCTTCGTTTTAGTGCCTATTGTTGATACTTGATAGTGAAGCGTGTGGTGATGAAGCTTGTAGAAATTGGAGGTCTTGTCAGAGCACAGGCTCTAATGCCAGTCCCTGGGTCTAGTCTTCTTTTTAATTGTTCACTTCTTCAACTGCAATGCCACCATTTTTGACTTTCAAAATGTTATTTCTTTATTGACCTACAAAAATAAATGAAAACTCATGTTAAGATTATAAAATTCTCAAATTAAGCTAAGTAAAAGAGATGCAATTAGCTAGTATGAAACACCCCTACCAATTGCTAAAGTTATTTTCCCTTCTTCCTGCCATCCTTTTGGTTTCGGAGCGAAAACATCATGGTACTAGTAAACTTGATGTAATATCAATTGATTCATTACCTTTGGTTTTTGTAAAGGATTAGGCTTATAAAAGAAGAGTTGCAATATTGCAGCTTGTTAGTTACCGTAGTTGGAAATAACTAACATCTAACTGAATTACCCAGCCCAATTAGTTAGTTAACAACTAACAATATATAACTAACTGCTGCTAGCTATTGTGTAAATACTGTCAGTTGTTGCGAAAGAGCTTCATGAGGCAAGAAAACAAGCTACTTATGATAAATCAATAATGTTTCTATCAACAACCTAAATGTACCTTTTTTTTTTTTTTTTAAGAAACAAACTTTTCAGTGATCGAGTGAAAAGTTACTAGTATGTTCAAGAAAAACCTAAATGTACTATTTTCTCCAACCAGATCTTCCAAAGTAAAGCTTTGGTAGCATTAATTCAGATCTGATTTTGACATGAAGAAGGCTGTGGTATATATTTTGAACTGTGTAATCTAGGTCCATATTGTATATCTTTGATAAAATTATTATGATTCTTGCAAAAAACTCTATATTGCATCTCCTTATCCCCCCCCCCTCAAAAAAAAAAAAAAAACTATGGTCATGTTAAAACCACTTTGTTTTTGTTGTCCAGTTGTGTTTCAATTGGGGAATGAGGGATATTAATTGGTCAGTATGACATCCTTTGTACAGGTATTACTGGATCAATCTTTGGGTATTGGTGGTATCCATGTGACGTGGGAATCTCAACTTGATTACCATATATGCCATAATAATTGGGATGGAGTATCAAGACTTCTCGATATGATTCCTGTTGCTAATTTGTTGGATGGGAGCCTCCAAGTAAGCTTAGATGGTCTTCAGTCACCTTCAGCAGTTGGGTGCAACAGAGAGTCTTCTTTTTACAGCAATTACTTATACCCTCTTGAAGAGTTAGATGCCGTCTGCTTGTATATTCCCAACACCAAAATTTTCAGATTCTCAGCTAGTATTATGTGCTCTAAATGGTTGGGTATGCTCTTGGAGGAGAAACTTGCAAGACAGTTTATATTTCTGAAGGAATATTGGGAAGGCACAATGGAGCTGGTACCTCTTCTTGCCCGTTCTGGCTTCATTACAAACAGACTTGATAAGACTGCTTCTGTGGATGACCACATCAGCAGTTCAGTTGATCAAAGATTCTCAGACATGGGTGGAGCATTTTATGTTGATTCCGTGCAAGCATTGTATAAAATTTTCATACATCACTGTTCACAGTATAACTTGCCATTTCTTCTCGACCTATATCTGGACCAACATAAATTGGTTGTTGATAACAATTCAGTTCATTCACTATTGGAAGCTGCAGTAAGTGTCAACACATTCAGTCAGTGTGGCCAATTATTTCTATATATCCTGATTTTATTTTTAATAATCATCATTCATCTTTCTTCTGCTGCTTCTTACATATTTTAAGCAGCTTATATAAGCCAGTTTGTCAGTTTAAGGAATGAGTTAGTAGCAACTTAGATGTGGGGTTGAAGAGGTTTTGTTGGGTTAGCAATTATAAGTAGAGGAGAGCCAGGAGACAAACGAGTGAAATGTTAGTGGAATTATATTGATCTTGGCTCAAGCTCGGCAAGTCCAATCTATTGTATTTTTCATTTGCTTCATTTTATAATTTTCCCAACAAGTTGCTCTTTTTGCTTTAGAGGTTTCTGCTTCGGGTTCTTTTTGGCGAAAGAACTTGGAGTCTAGATAATTGACAAAAGTTGCTCAAAATAAAGAATGGAATAGATTTTCAACCTTTCTTTTAAAAAAATTATTTATATAAAAATAGTATTTACAAACATCTTAGAAAACAAAGCTACCCACTCAAATTTTCCTTCATTTTAGAATAATGCTTAGTCTTGCCAAGATGTGATAGGAGTTGAATTTCCGCTTACACAAAGCTGGAATGCTGGTACCTGAACCGTTTTGGTGGGACCATTAGTTTTCTTATATTCTTGTACAACTTCTATACCTTACGTAAAATTTCCACATATTTATCTTTGCATTGAATTTAATTTACATGTAGTTAGTTATGGTGAGTTATGTTAGGTTACTTCTGAGACAATGTGCCTCATTCACAGAGGCCAACTTATTACAATTCTCTCATGTCCTTAATATTAACAAACATTCCTTTGAGTATCTCTTTGATATTGCCTATTCATACTCTTTAAAGATTAGTTTATATGCTCATGTTTGCCCTCTATTCTTGTGGTGTGCTGGTGTAGGGAGATTGTCAGTGGGCAAGATGGTTACTTCTGTCGAGGATCAGGGGCTGTGAATATGATGCATCATTTTCGAATGCTCGCTCAATAATGTCCCTGAATTTAGTTCATGATCCTAATCTCAGTGTTCGGGATATTGATGAGATTATTTGTACTGTTGCTGACATTGCTGAAGGAGGGGGAGAAATGGCAGCCCTAGCAACTCTGATGTATGCTCCTTCCCCAATCCAAGATTGTTTGAATAGCAGTGGTGTAAACAGACATAGTAGCTCGTCAGCCCAATGTACTCTTGAAAACCTCAGGCCAGTCCTGCAACGATTCCCTACATTGTGCCGTGCCCTAGTGACGTCAGCTTTCCAGCAAGATACAACTTACAATTTTTGGGGTCCAAAATTGAAGAATGGTTTACTCGTCGTCCCCCTCCCTTTTGAACTTCTTATGCTGAAGCTTGATTATAATTTTTGGAATCTCTCTTCTCTCTTTCATTGCTTCTGTGTTTCAGCTTTTAATCAGTATACAATTTATTGTTTCTGCATTTCAGCTTTATCAGAATATCTACATTGGCGTAATGGCATCTTTTTTTCTGCTGGACGTGATACATCACTTTTACATATGCTACCATGCTGGTTTCCCAAGGCAGTTAGGAGATTGCTTCAGCTCTATGTCCAGGTGTCCTTTGCTATGCTTTTAACATCCCATTCATTTTGTCATCATTCTGAATTGGATGATTCATTGAATTTTTAAAATTTTCACTGGAGACTTGGAATGGATGGACATGGTGTAGGGCCCGTTTTACTGATGGGGTTTAATGCTTGTACACACTATTTCTTTCTATTCACACTAAACCGGTTGAAGATCTTTTTTGTACTCCACAACTATTCAAAATAAAAAGCACAAGTCTACTTGCTATCCACACTATCCCTAAAAGGGTTGTACAAACTTTGAACCATAAATTTTTCTTATGTTGATTGAATCTTCTTTTCTGTTTCTTATGTTGATTGAATCTTCTTTTCTGTCCACACTATTCTTGTACTCACCACTATTCAAAATGAAAGTGCTCGTATTTTTATATATGCTTTATGTTTGGGCAAATTCTATTGCAGGGTCCTCTTGGATGGCAATCACTCTCAGCTTTGCCAACAGGGCAGACGTTATGGGAGAGGGGTGTTTATTTTTTTATGAATGATGATGAACATTCTGAAATCAGCCCAATCTCTTGGGAAGCAACCATACAGAAGCACATTGAAGATGAGCTATATGATTCTTCTCTCAAGGTATGACCAACTTTAGGATATATGTATATTTTTTGAATTCTCACATCAGCTACTTCAGTAATTGGCTACTTATTGCCCCTTCTAATGGATCCAGCTGTAGCTATTCTCTGAACTTATACGATATTTGGTTAAAATTTTAATGGTTCTTATTCTCTGAAGTTCCTCAGTTTTTTCCTTGTATTCTCTTTATTATCACGCAAAGTAGAAAGAAGTCTAATACCTTATGAAAGTATTCCCCTTATCTCCCATGACTATATGATAAATTTTGAAATATACTGTAAAGCAAGTAGGTTCCTAATTCACAACTGCACTGCATATTATGGTCAGGCAGTTGTCAATTAGGAATCTTTTTGCTTTACAATATATTTTAAAATTTATCATGTGCCAGGGGAGAGAGGGAACACTTCCATAAGGTATTGTTTCCTGCTATTTATTTAGAATAGATGATTATCATTGGCTGTTTTTATAAAGATACCATATGTGTTGTGTATCTGTGAGTTGAAAATTTTATCTGCTAAATGTCTTGCATTGCTGTTTTTATCCTGAAATGTTATTAATGATTGTAAAAAGCTCAATAGAGTCCGAGGATAAAGCATCTTCCTAAAATTTTCCTAACATTTAACTATTATCCATAGAGGGTGAAACAGATTTCGATGCTTGATTTTTTATTTCTTTTGTGTTTATATAAAACGTTTCTCTCAGATAGAGACTTTCAGTCTTTAAATTTTGTGCATGATTATTAATTATTAAAAAGCAATTGATGATATTTATGGGTGCAAATCTCTTGATAAAGCCATTTATATTGCAGGTGTCACGATGGTTGTACATTGTCCAAAGAAATAAACTGCCTAGCTCATCCATTAAAATAATATTAAATGTCTTAGTTATCTTGACAGATCCTTAATCTTGCCAATCTTGTTTATTATTATTATTAGTATTATTATTTAATTATTATTATTATATCTTTTACTATCTCAAGTAATAAATGTTGCCACATTTTGTCATTTGTAGTCTCTCACTATTTTATTACTGTCATTATTGGTTGAAACATGTCTACTTCCATTAAGCCGTACTCTCAGCTCAGCATATCTGTTGCCTTTAGGAAACTGGACTAGGGCTTGAGCACAATTTGCATCGTGGACGTGCATTATCAGCTTTCAACCATCTTCTTGCTGCTAGAGTTCAGAAACTAAAATCAGAGGTTCAATCAGGTTCTGCAACTGGACAATCAAATATACAGTTGGATCTACAGACACTTCTTGCTCCTCTGACACTAAGGGAACAGTCTCTTCTTTCTTCTGTAAGGATTTATTTATTTATTATTTTTTCTATTATAGGCAATTAAGACAATAACGAAGTACTAAGAGGATAAATTATATGTCAAGACTACGTAAACGAACATCATGGAGGACATAAAGAGGCACAAGAAATGTCAAAATCCAAAAATATAAAATTTTTGGATCAACAAATAAGTGAAATATTTAATTCTTTTCTAAGCGGTGTCAACATCGTCAACATGTTCCTTAAATATTCTCATATTCCTTTTCAATTAATAAATAACCTAGCAATTATGAAAATTACACATTTCTTGAAATTTCTTCTCCTTTTATGCGTTCTTTCATAGGAAAACATTCCAACTCAATGATTGGTAAAATCTTTATAAGATGTCACACACTGAAATGGTAATTTAAGCTACAACTTGTGGACGTTGTGAAAAGGTAACAAAGTGGTTCACCGATTCTCTACTCATGCAACAAATGACTCGCTGAGAGGGAAGAGATAACTAAATGGATTTTCTCTTTGTTTTGAAAGGCACTTCTACGTATCTTGCCTGTTGGAGTGCTCTTACTCAATTTGAGCACCTTGCGCACCGAGCCTTACTGAGGTCCATCATCATCTTTTTTTTTTTTAATGAAAGACACTTCTAGTCTTTTTCCCTTTTCTTTTTTGTTTATTAACCAGTGACTATGTCCATGATTTCTTTTTTATTATTCTTTTGTTTTTTTGTAGCCCTCCAAAAATTTCTCTTGCCATTGATAATTATTTTAAAATCAAGTGTCCTTTCTCCCTGGGATAAAGACTCAACATCCTTAGAATTTTTTACCTTTTTTTAGGTCTGTAGATGAACCAATCAAAATCTATGTTGGTTTGATTCTGTATGTTCCTAGGAGAGCAGAAGGATTCAAACAGCAAATTTTCAATTTCCTTTGGAAATTTCCAAACTGGCCTATAAATTATTGGGTCTTTCTCTGGCCATTTTTGGACATCGATGGTTGTCAAGATTTCCAACCAGCTTATCCACCTCTGACAACTTTAGCATTCTTTCAGTTACTCTAAAATTCATGTTTTCTTTTAATTATATTAATAATTTTGCCTTCAAAAATAGTATTTTACTATTATTTAATTAGTTTCAAATCATTACTAATGATTTGTCCAAACGTTGTGCAATCTTCAAGTAATGTGAGATATTCTGACTAACTTTACGCTTCA
>JAOANK020000078.1:1017851-1031424 GCA_026257165.2 Telfairia occidentalis
TAGGAGAATCGAACCCAATTAAGGAATTTAAAGAAATACTCACGGGTGCAGCAGAGATATCTAAAGCTTCGAGTGCCGCTGTTGTTCCTTCTAATTCTCGATTTTCGCAACGCTCTCCTTCCTCCCACACTGCCTCAGGCGACTCATCTTCATCATGGAACAACATTACTTGCAATTCCTTTTTCTTGCAGCGGTGGCCCGACACGAATTTCTCATCACACTTGAAGCAAAGCCCCTTCTCCCGTTTGCTATTGAGTTCACTCTCCGAAAGTCTCTTAAAATTCCCCACCCCCACGTTTTTAGGGCTTGTTTCGCGAGCTATAGTGGGAGAAGACGACGAGCTGGAAATTGATGGAGCGCGGGTCAGGTTTAATGATATAACCCGATTACCTGTGTTAGACGGTCCATTCAAGTTTGCAGTAGTGACTTTTGGGCTTGAATTACTCAAATTATTCAGCCCACCCGACAATCACTTTAAACGATTTGTTTCATTATCTTCAACTAATTGGGCCAAGCTTATCTTTTCATTGAGGCCCACTGGTTTCAAGACACTCAACTCACTCTGAATTTCCTCTTTAAGCCCACTCACAAACTCTCTTTCCAGCATCTTCTCCGATACTTCCTTCAACGACGATGAGATCTGCTCAAATTTTCGGTGATAATCCTTGACGCTTGTGTCTTGCTTCAACTTCAGGAATCGGATATAGTTGTCTCCGTCCCTCGCCGGCCGAAATCTTTCCGTCAGCAATCTACGAAATTCCCCCCAACTCGTAATCGGATTTCGTCTGTCGACCCACTGATGCCACGAAAGGGCTTCTTCTTCCAAGCAGAGCACAGCTGCTTCGAGTTTATCTTTCTCCGACAATCGGTTCACTACAAAATATCGCTCCACACGATGAAGCCACCTGTCGGGGTCCTCTTCCTCTCTTAAAGATTGGTACCTCCAGCTTTCGGAGCCTCATGTCAAACAACGGTACGTCTCGACTTCCCTCTTTCGTGCCTTCGCGTGGCCCAAACCGCATAACACTCTCAGAATTTCCGACACTCCTTTCTTCCTTACCTTTCGATTCCTCTACCATCGGTTGCTTCCCCTTATCGGTGAGGGTCCTCTCCGATGATTCTGGTCGTCGTAATACCTCGTCGAATCGTGTAGCAATTATTTCAATTTTCTGAGTCAGCTTTTCTTCAATCGCTTTAGTCATCTGCTCGTGGAACATTGATAGTCTCTATTCCAATTTTCCATCTACGCTTGTTAGTTGCTCCTCAATAGCAGTAATTCGAGCCTCCATCTTTCCCACCATTCCCAAGGCGTCGATGGCTCTGATACCAATTGATAGAGCCCAATTTTATTTATAAACGAGTTTGGCAATAAGCCAAGGGCGATTCGAGAGCTCCCTACCTCTCCCTAAGAACATTCAACCAAATTGTTCACTAAGAAATTCCATAATGAATACCCTCCCTCCAGTCACTCTCTAAAATACTCCACCCCACTACTCAGAATAACAACAAAAATAACAAAATCCACCTAACAATATTCCTTTAGCCCCCCGCAATTACATATTTGCCCCCCCCCCCGCGTCCCTTACCGTGTTTACGAGTGTAGATTTTGGTTATTGGGGGTCTATCATATTCTTCGGTGAAGGAAGACTCAAGTTAAAAAAATTGCCTGCAATTACTGGCTTAATGAAGAAGTGGGACAAGATGAACTGTTTTTTATGGTTTTGTTCATGAAACTAGCTAGTTGATGTTTGGAAGATTAAAAATATTTGTTGCCTTCATGTTATCCTAAAAAGAGGGTAAAAAGGAAAAGGAATGAGAGATTTTGAGGTATTCATATTACTGTGGGTTGATGGTCCTCTCCTTGTTTAGGCCGAATCTATGGTAGCAGAATGGAAGGAATTTTTATGGGATGTTCAAGAAGAGAGAGTTGCATTGTGGGGTCACTGCCAGGCACTCTTCATCAGATATTCTTTTCCTGCTTTACAGGTAAATTGCAATGATATTTGATGTGGAACTGAAAATATATCTGCTTAATCATCGGATGAAAAATGTTTACCTGTGAAAAATCTACTCATAATTTCTGTTACGTGTTTGTAGGCTGGATTGTTTTTCCTCAAACATGCAGAAGCTGTGGAAAAAGATCTTCCAGCCAAGGAGCTTCATGAACTGTTATTACTTTCGTTGCAATGGTTAAGTGGGATGTTTACCATGTCCTACCCGTAAGAAATTTGTCTTAAATTTTAAGTTTCTCCGTAGTTTTCATTTAAAATAATTCTCTCTGACTTGTGTGATTCAATCTATTAGGGTTTATCCATTGCATCTTCTACGAGAAATTGAGACCAAGGTTTGGCTGCTGGCAGTAGAGTCAGAAGCTGAACTGAAGAATGAACGGGACCTGAACATTAATAGCTCCAGCCGGGAATGTATATCTCGGAATAGCTCAAGTATTATCGACTCGACTGCAACTATGATATCAAAAATGGATAAACATATTAGTACAATGAAGAACAAAAATATGGATAAACAGGAGGTGAGAGAAAACAACCAGACTCATCATAGAAGTCAAGTATTAGATGCTAGCCTTTCAACTGCAGGAGGGGGGAATACTAAGGCTAAAAGGAGGACCAAAGGTTCTATGCTACTACGACGGCCATTAGTGGATTCTACAGAGACCAGCACTAACCCTGAAGATGGATGTATTCCTTCCAATTTTAAAAATGACTTGCACTCTCAAGATGAGACCTTAAAAATGGATACATCATTTTCAGGGTGGGAAGAAAGGGTTGGGCCTGCCGAGGTGGATAGAGCTGTTCTTTCATTGCTAGAATTTGGACAAATAACGGCTGCCAAGCAGCTTCAACAAAAGCTGTCTCCTGGGCAAGTACCTTCAGAATTCCTTCTTGTGGATGCTGCTTTTACGTTCGCAGCTATGTCAACTCCTAATCGTGAAGTTTCCACATCCATGCTTGATGGGGATTTATGTTCAGTTCTTCTTTCATATGGTATTCCAGTTGATCAGCATCTTAACCCATTGCAGGTTTCTGTCAATCATCTCTCTCCCTCTCTTCTTTACGTTAAGCTTAGTAGAAATTATTAGAAGGAAAATATCCTCCCCTTTTTACTAGGCTCTTTCAGTTTTCTGAATTTGTTACCAAACCATCCAATAGTAATTCATGGTTTTGTTTTGCTTGATGTGCATGATCCGTTTGTTCACCTGTATAGGTTTTGGAAATTTTAGCAACAATTTTTGCTGAAGGTGGTGGACGTGGGCTGTGTAGAAGAGTAATTGCAGTTGTAAAATCTGCAAATGTCTTGGGACTTTTATTTTCAGAGGCATATAACAAACAGCCAATTGAACTATTACAACTGCTCTCTCTCAAGGCCCAAGAGTCATTTGAGGAGGCAAATTTCCTTGTGCAGACTCACTCTATGCCTGCTGCTAGTATTGCACAAATTCTTGCAGAATCCTTTCTCAAGGTTATTTTACTATCAGTGTCTCGTAGATCTCCAGAACTGTGAATTTAGATTTTAGTTAACCATCTCTGAAGTTTAACCGTTTTACTTGTTTCAGTTTCAGTCTCTATTTGATGGCTTGAATTTAAAAATATTTTATATCTGGATAATTTTCCTTAGTGTAAATTAATCCTCGGGATAAGTATCAGTACTTAATCTAAACTGACCTCTTATTATTCTGACGAAATCAGGGTGTGGTGGCTACACATCGTGGAGGTTATATGGATTCCCAGAAAGATGAAGGACCTGCTCCTCTACTATGGAGATTCTCCGACTTCTTGAAGTGGTCAGAACTTTGTCCTTCCGAACCTGAGATTGGGCATGCATTGATGCGTTTAGTTATTACTGGACAAGAGATACCCCATGCCTGCGAGGTACTACTGTGACTATGATATATATTTTGCTATTTTGTGGCCAAGGTTGCATGTTAAGGAAGAGAATAGGTCTGAAAGAGCAAATAGAAAAAGAAGAAGAAGAAGAAAATATTAAAATTCCTTCTTGGAGATATGGGATTGTTAGTTTTCAGTAATATGTGGATAAACTGAATTATAATCATTGTTTTATTATTCTATTATAGACTGCTGTAGGGGATAAAAGATTTGGTCTTCTTAGTGCGATTTCTTGTAGTAACACTGTTAAAGAAATAAACCTCTGGAAGTGATGGAAACGGGATATTATTTGCTTTTGTTTTAAGTTTGGAATTGTGCAAGTTTTAGTCAATTTAGACATGGAAGTGTTGTTCTTTCTCATTCCATCTCTAGCAAAATGTCCAGATGTTTCTGTGTTTATCAGGATGGTTCCAGAATTGATATTGTTCCATTAAATGAGTTTCTTTTTCTTCTTAGAATTTTTATGACAACTTTTTTTGAACTTTTCTAAATATGTTCTGTTTTAGGTTGAGCTTTTAATTTTGTCTCACCACTTCTACAAATCATCGGCTTGCCTTGATGGGGTGGATGTTCTCGTGGCTCTTGCTGCCACAAGAGTTGAGGCTTATGTAGCTGAGGGTGATTTCTCTTGTTTAGCTCGACTGATAACTGGAGTTGGAAACTTCCATGCGCTTAGTTTTATTCTTGGCATTCTTATTGAGAACGGTCAACTAGAACTTCTTCTTCAAAAGTTCTCGGCTGCTGCAGATACTAGTGCCGGGAGTGCTGAGGCTGTCAGGGGATTTCGCATGGCTGTTCTTACATCTCTCAAGCATTTTAACCCCAATGATCTTGATGCATTTGCTAAGGTTTGTAGAAATGTTCACAATGCCCGAGGTGTCATATTCCTGACAATGCAATAAATTCATATTTAATGTGATACTCTGTTGCCTTGGTAGGAACTCAGTTATATCGCATGCACAAGATTGATCTTATCAAGGACATCGACATTTAGGTTGATGTTAAGATGTTGTGATTTTGAACTGTTAGCTGTTTTGTCATTTGTTTCATCTTACTAGGCCAACATAACCTTTGTTTTGTCCTCTTCATGTTTTATATTATGAATTTTTAAATCAAATTCTAATCATAAATCTACTGAAATATTTTTGTGAACTACATATGCTATGATTTTGTTTTGCCTCCCTTTTTCTGGATCTGAGTTATTTTTGTAATTGGCTAGTTATCAGAAGTCTGAAGATATATTAGCATTTTTTAGATTTGATATGGTATTATAGAATAATATTTGAGATTAAATGACCAGAGGTATTTTTTCATAATTTCGGAGAACTATATATTCCTTGTTTCTCTTATTAATCCTCTATTCTTCTATTTAGAATATGCACGATCTGATTTGACGTACTCAGTCTGATGTATAGTTAGATGCAGGTTAACCTCGGTGAAGTTGTGTTTAATTTGGTGATTTACATCCTGTATACAGGTCTACAGCCATTTTGACATGAAACATGAAACAGCTGCTCTTTTGGAGTCACAGGCAGAGCAGTCTTGTGAGATGTGGTTCCGCCGTTACGACAAGGACCAGAATGAAGACCTTTTAGATGCAATGCATTTCTACATTAAAGCTGCTGAAGTTCATTCTTCCATTGATGCTGGCAACAAAACCCGCAGATCCTGTGCTCAGGCTTCTCTAGTGTCCCTTCAGATTAGGATGCCCGACTTTAAGTGGCTCTTTCAGACGGATACCAATGCCAGAAGAGCCCTTGTCGAGCAATCAAGATTCCAAGAGGCACTAATTGTTGCTGAAGCTTATGATCTCGACCAGCCGAGCGAGTGGGCTTTAGTCATTTGGAATCAGATGCTTAAACCAGAGATTCTAGAGGAATTTGTGGCTGAATTTGTTTGTGTTTTTCCACTCCATCCTTCAATGTTAGGTGACATCGCAAGATTTTATAGGTCCGAAATCGCAGCCCGTGGGGACCAGTCCCAATTCTCTGTCTGGCTGACTGGGGGAGGGTTGCCTGCAGAGTGGGCAAAATATTTGGGAAGATCATTTAGATGCTTGTTGAAAAGGACTCGGGATTTGAGGCTCCGTTTGCAACTAGCTCAAGTCGCCACTGGTTTCATGGATGTCATCAATGCTTGCACAAAAGCACTTGATAAGGTACCCGAGAATGCCGGGCCTCTTGTGCTTCGGAAAGGGCATGGCGGTACGTATCTTCCGCTGATGTGAATCGAATACCATTCCAACAGCGTGTTCAGCTTTGTTGATGCCTGGAAAGAGGGCATTAACGGTGATGAGGACAATGGCGATATCGTCGTATTCTTGGATCCTTGTGAATAATTTGCCATGGAACTTTACTACCCTGCCCTGGTTTATTTGTTGATGGGAGAGGGGGAAGAGATGGCACAAGGATGTGTAGAGCAGTAAAATCTGCAAACTAGTTCATTTATTACAAGATTCCTGTTTCCTTTCTATAGCTTCACTTCACAAGTTAGGTCTTTTGAAGGAACAATCATATGCTAGAGGAGCCTATTGTATATCAGTTTTGTTGGATTCTTTTTCCATTGTGGTTATTTATTGATTTTTTTTTCACTGTTATTTCCAGATTACCTTGATTTGTATAATATTTATCACAGTTGCAAATTATTTTAATGGGAATATATTTGTCTTTTTTTCATAATTATTTTCCTTTTAGGGTTGCAAATAAAATGTACAAGAATGAGCTCTGATGGGTATCTTTTAAAAATGCTGGGTTTCCCTATTTTACTGGTTTGGAGGTTGTATTGTAATATTAAACATTTTCATTTGAATAAAATTAGTTTATAATGTTATTGCCACCAAGGGGTTTGAAAATCTTTTTAGATTTCTTTAGGATTTGTTTGTTATCCCTCTCGTGATTTTCATCTTCTTTTTTTAAAAAAGATATTACTATTCAGTATTCCATTTTCAAGTTTTGAAAAATGTTTTTAAATTTTTCGTATTTTTAATCTCATGACTCTCCATTGAACGTCTCTCTCAAATGAAGAATTTTCTATAATTTTAATCCCTCTCTTTGAAGTTATTGTATCTCTTTTATATTTTATAAATATTAATGTAACGATAACATTTGAAAACTGTACTTATATAAAAGAACAAATATAGTAACTAGTACAATTAAAGATAAAATTTTAACCCCTTCTATGAAGAAGATTTTCTCCCTTCTCCATCAGAGCAATCTCACTGACCTTCCTATCAGTAATGGACTCTATACATGGTCTGACTTTCGGGACACCCCTACTCTTTCACGCATAGATCGCTTCCTCATCAGCCCCAGTTGTTTGACAAAATTTGTGAATGCCTCCGTGAAAAGGTTAGAAAGGCCTACCTCTGACCACTACCCCCTCCTCCTTCAATTTGGCGATCTCAAATGGGGCCCTTCCCCCTTCAAATTTGAAAACATGTGGCTGCAACATCCAATCTTCCTCTCCTTCGTGGAAAATTGGTGGAAAAGCCATCCCATTGTAGGATGGCCTGGGCATGGGTTCATGCAAAAACTCAAAGGGCTGAAGAGTGCACTAAAAGAGTGGAATATTGCCACCTTCGGCATTATAAAAAAATCTCAAGGCAGGGCTTATCAAAGACATCGGTGCTATTGATCTTCTTGAAGAGCAGGGAAACTTGAATGCAGAGCAAAAAGCCAACCGAACCTCTCTGAAAGGGGATCTTTTGGACATCAAGGCAAAGGTAGAAACTCTTTAGAGACAGAAATGCAAAGTTAAATGGGCTATTGAGGGTGATGAAAACTCTAGTTTCCTCCACAAATACATGGCAGCAAAGAAGAGGAAAAATTCAATTTGTGAATTACTATCTAGAACAGGGGTTAATCTCCACAACGACAAAGAAATTGTCTAGGAATTTACTGACTTCTACGCAAAGTTGTTCACCAAGAAAGGGGGCAAAAGATCCCTTCCTGCCGATATTGATTGGGTCCCAATCACTACCAATCAAAATGCCTTATTGGAAGTTCCTTTCACAAGTGAAGAGATCCATAAAGTCGTGATTGCTCTTGGAACTAACAAATCTCCGGGCCTGATGGTTTCACGACCGATGTCTTCAAAAAGTCATGGAACATCCTCAAGGAATACATCATAAGGGTGTTCCAAGATTTTTTTTAAGAGTGCCATCATCAACGCTAGCCTAAATGAGACCTATATCTGCCTCATCCCAAAGAAAGTGGATGTCAAAGCTGTAAACTACTTCAGGCCAATCAGTTTGACGTCTTGTCTGTACAAGATCATTGCTAGGGTTCTCTCCGAAAGATTGAAGAAAGTTCTTCCTACCACCATTTCGGATTATCAGACTGCCTTTGTCGAAGGAAGACAAATTACGGATGCTGCGATTATGGCAAATGAGCTCATTGAAGACTACTTTAGATTGAAAAAGAAGGGATGAGTCATTAAACTGGACATTGAAAAAGCCTTTGACAAGGTTGATTGGGATTTCCTTGATTTAGTTTTGAAGGCAAAGAGGTTCGGTACTCTATGGAGAAGATGGATAAGAGGTTGTATTTCTTCAGCAAACGTCTCTATCATTATTAATGGTAGGCCCCGTGGGAAAATCCGTGCGTCCAGAGGTCTAAGACAAGGGGACCCGCTCTCACCTTTTCTCGTTATCCTTGTGATGGATTGCCTTAGTCGGATGCTCACCCTCGCATCCCACCGAACCCTGATCAAAGGATTCGACATTGGAACCTCCATTAACATCCACCATTTGCTTTTTTCAGACGACACTTTACTTTTCTCATCCCATGATGAAACAAAGCTTACCAACCTCATCAACACAGTTAACTCTTTTGAAAACTTTTATGGGCTAAACTTCAATAGGAGTAAGTCAGAGCTTCTTGGAATCAATTTGGAAGGGCATATGGTGAATTCATGTGGAAAAAGCTTAAGTTTCCACATCGGTACATGGCCATCTACCTACATTGGTCTCCCCCTTGGAGGAAACCCCAAGACAGAAGCGTTTTGGAAACCTATCATAGAGAAGATTCAGAAAAGATTATTTGGATGGAATCATTCCTATAGATCCAAAGGTGGACGTCTCACCCTTATACAAGCCATCTTCACCAATATTCCTACTTACTACCTCACCCTTTTCTACCTCCCTATCAAGGTAGCTCATATCATAGAAAGGATGTTTGCTCATTTCCTTTGGTCTACCAAAGATGGAACTAAGTCCCTTCATCGAATTAAGTGGGATGTCATCAAAAGACCCCTCTTATCGGGAGGGCTGGGTGTACCAGACATGAAACACCAAAATTCTGCACTGTTCGCTAAATGGACTTGGAGATTTCGGCGGGAAAAACATGTTCTTTGGCGAAAACTAATTGCTGCAAAGTTTGGTCTCATCCATCATGGATTGATAACGGATCAACCAAGGAAGGTATCTAACAAAAGTCCTTGGAAATATATCTCTCTCTATGGAAATTTGATTTTACAAAATATTAGCTCTAAGGTTGGAAATGGGAAGGATACTAGTTTTTGGCAAGATATTTGGATTTCGAACGAACCTTTTAATAGAACTTTCCCCCATGCATATGCTTTGACCCTTCTAAAGGATGCCTCGATATCAGATGTATGGGATGATTGCAATGCTTCATGGACTCCATGCTTTAGGAGGAACTTAAATGATGTGGAATCTGAGGAATGGGCACAAATTCTGGCCCTCACTGCTACCTTTCGCCCATCTCCCCCAGAAGAACTTTGGATTTGGAAACTTGAAAAGAATGGGCTTTTCACCATAAGATCTTTGCTTCAAAGTTTGGCACAGGAGTCATCGTCCTCTCACGATGCTCTCTATAAATAGATTTGGAAAGGCCAAATCCCCAAAAAAATTAACTTTTTCCTATGGGAATTAAGCAACCAAGGCATCAACACCCATGACAGAATTCAACGTCGCTGCCCATGGATTATGTTATCCCCGAACTAGTGCATTTTTTGTAAAAAAGAAAGTGAGATAGCCAACCACATTTTTACTCTTTGTCCCTACACAACGACGCTCTGGAACAAGGTCACAACTGCTTTTGGATGGAGCATAGTTTCTCCGCCAAATGCCATTGACTGCTAAGTTTGATACTAATCTATCACCCCTTCTCAAAAGCCAAGAAGTTGCTTTGGCTGAACATCAACAAAGCTCTCATTTGGAACATTTGGATTGAGCGAAATGCATGTATCTTCAATGAGAAAAAGAAGAGCATGGATGACATCATGGAAATTTCTCTTTTCAATGCATTATTGTGGTGTAAACGAAATAGGCCTTTTGATAGTTACAATCTCTCCACTCTCATGTCTAATTGGAGATCTTTTTTGTAACTTTGGATACTTTTGTATATTTCATTATTATCAATGAAATTGTTTCTTATCCAAAAAAAGATAAAATTATAATTTGATAATTATAACACTTCAATGCAAATTGTTTTAAACAAGTTGGTTTACTTTTCTTTTAGAAAAAGAAAATATCAAACATATTTTGATTTTTTTTAGTTTTAAAAATAGGAATTAAAAATGATCATTAAACATGATTGGTTTCTTTAAAAGGAATTGTTTTTTTAATGATAGAAAACTAAAAATTTTGAAAATATACACATTAAGAGAGTATATTGTTTCAAAAAATTAATTTGTTGCTCTATTGTGATGTTATCTTCTCCTTTTAGCATCGTGTAAATTTTTTATCTTTCTATAAAATCATGTAACATTACAAATGTGTAGTGAAAAATATTATATTTTTAAAATTATTACTAAAATACATATTTTGAATAAGAAAATATGAAATTACAAGTTTAGTCTTCCAACTTTTAAATTCGTGTTAAATAAGACTTTCAACTTTGTCTATTTTTTTTATCCAATAAATAGTTCCTAAACTTTATATCTAATTAGTCCCCAAACTTTAAAAGTGTGTCTAATTCTATAAATTTTCAATTCTATATCTAATAACTCTAACATATTAAAAAATAAAAAATTAATTAATTTACTAAACATAAAATTAAATTATGTGTCTAACAAATTTATGAATTAAAAAAAATGTTAGATTAAATTAAAGATTTAAATTAAAAAATTGAAGTTAGGGATTTATTAAAAAAATTTTAAACTTTAGAGAACTATTAAAAATAAAATTAAAAGTTTAAGTACATGACACTTTTTAAAATTTAGAGAAAAACCAATACTTAGCTTCATAGGATCTTTCTACTCATCATCATTCAAAACTAGAGAACTATTTAAATTTTTTAAAAGAGATTTTTTTTTTTCATTCTTCTCTCCTTGTTGTCAAAATTTGAATAGAATCGATAAGATTGCTGCATATCGGTACGTAATCAGGTATCATTGTCCGAGAAATATAGTTTTTTTTATGCATGACAAACACACTGTAATTTGCTTGTCCTTCTTATGCATGAAATTAAGGGCTCACAATCCTTGAGATTTCCACAGTAACTGCCATGGCAATTGGAACTGGAAGAGAAGACAAATATAGAAAGAGAGTTTATCTAGCAGCTGATTAAAGTCACTCCACAAGTTCTGTTGCATAATTAGGGTTAGAGAGAGAGTGATGATTTTTGGGTTAAACAACAACCAAGTTCCTTCTTTTCCCCTAAACAAGAGGAACTGTGTTCATTGACCCTTTCAGCTTCCAATAGAAATCTGAAAACCCATCAAAAATTGAATTTATATGTTTCCCTATTTATAATCACCCACTTAAGGATAAACCAAATCCGTCATTCTCAGCCATCACAAGGCTGCTCTGAAATCCATCAACCAACTTGATTCAGCACCATTTCTTCCCACTGCTACATTCAATTTAATTAAAGCTCCCACAAAATAAAACCCTAATATCTCGCCCAATTTGTCCTGAAGCAGAGAAGCGGCCGGCTGAAGACCATGGGTGGAGAAGTGAACGTACCCGCCGCATGGTCCGCCGTGATGGCAATCGCGGTGGTGGTGGTCGCCGGCGTTTCAGGGGCCGGAATCGGCGTGAATTGGGGAACAATGGCATCGCACCCATTGAACCCTAACATCGTGGTGAACTTGCTGAAGGATAATGGGATAAAGAAAGTGAAGCTGTTCGATTCGGACTCTTGGACTCTGAGTTCGTTGGCGGGTTCCAAAATTGAGACCATCATCGCCATCCCTAACGATCAGCTTAAGAGATTTGCAGAGAGCTACGGCGACGCCAAAGATTGGGTTAAAGAAAATGTCACCGCTCACTTGAATGATGGGGGCGTTGATATCAGGTTCCCTTTGTTTTCTAAGCCTTCTCCACAAACTGTTTTTAAAAGCACTTTTAAGTTTTAGGAGCATTGCTAAAAATTGCCACAAACCTTTTCCAGAATCATCACTGGTTATAAAAGCACTTTTCAGAATAAAATTGCTTAAAAGTATATCTTATTTTTTTAAAAAAAAGTTATCAAACTATTTTAGATTACTAAAATTTTTAATTGTCGATAACATTTTTTTTCCCAGGTTTAAATTTAGCTAAATATATTTTTTTTAATTGAGTTATTTTTTCAATGCAATTTCTATTGTTTAAAAATTTTTAATTTAATATATTCCTGACCAAAATCTCATGTATCCAAATCTTCCCTCTTACATGTTGTTAAATTAAAAAAAAAAAAATCACGTTTTAACTTTTTTCAAATTATTTGTTGAATGTTAAAATTGGCTCAGTTGAAAAAATTTAGGGAAGAAAAAACGTTAGAAAAAAAAACCATTATAAATCAATTTTAGCATTTACTCAAAAAAAAAATAACAATAAGAGATTTTATTCAAATACTTTTCATTTTTAATATAAATATTGTTAATCATTCCTAATCACCTTAAAATATAGGTCAAATATACACTAATCTTTTTTAAGTTTCTACTATCCATATTATTACTTAAATATAAATATAAACAAGTGAAATGGATTTCATATAGATTTTTTGGACAAAATCTTTGTGTCATTTTTTATTTTATATTAATTTTAAAAAATAATTTACTTATCTATGTATTAATTTTTTTAATAAATATTTACTATAGTTTTCAATTTTAAAATGAAAATGTCGCACTTTTCTTTTAAAAAAAGAAAAAAAAGAGCTTTATAGCTCAATTGATTAAAAATTATCTATATCAGATTTATACTATATTAAAAGGTGTTATAAGAGGAGAATTTTTAACTTCCCGTTTTACCTTTAAAATTTTCAACAATTCCTATTTTATTTTTATATGCACCTCTTCGTGTTTTTTTCGTTTCTTTTTCCATTTATCAATTTCTATCTGTATAACACATACATCCTTTTACACTGACACATCATTTGACAGAAAACTTGCATTCTTTCACATAATAAATATAACTCTTTCTATTTTTCTTTCATAAAATATATACAATTATCTTTATTAAGATGTGTCTATAGTGTACAGAGTTTACAGACACGTTCTTTCACACAAAATTACTTTCAAAAGAACACAACTGTTTAGATCGAGGTGTCCGTTGAGATGTGTTTCTATAGAAAGAGACATCATTTCATACAAAGTCATATTTAACGAAACACAACTGTTTGAAGTGTCTTTTTATATTACTCATTATATTTTTCTTATAATATTATAATTTAAATTGTTATTGAAGAATACAATTTTAATAAAATAGTATACAATATTTTAGAAAG
>JAOANK020000078.1:1053064-1067982 GCA_026257165.2 Telfairia occidentalis
TGGGGAGAGTGTGTGATCCTCTCGAATTGATCACTACTGTGTAAATCGTACTTGTGAGTAAATAAAGATACCTATCATTGACCTATAAAATGATATAACTTGTGCATGTATTGAAATGATTTTGTACAGCAAAAAGTGATAACTTAGGTAAGTTTATAAAAACAATATTTTTTATTCAATTATTATGAAAATGAGGGTGGTAGGTTCGAATTATGAGGCTAAATATCTATTTTGGCTTATGGTGCAAGTGAAAGTGCAGGTGACCTTTATATCTTTTTGGTGTAAGAACATTATTTTTGAAAAAAGAAATCCAAAATAGCCTTGTCCTAAGATGATTATTTGAAAAATGCAATTAAATAACGTATAAGTACACAATTAGCCTTGAAGAGGACAAATGTATAAAATGGAAATTATGGGAAGAGTTTACTCTTATACGTATTAGATAGGGCACTATTGAAATGGAAATTATGAGAAAAGATCTCCCCTTTGTTTTCTTGGACTTGCATGATTCATCAGCATTTGGTTCTCTCTGTTACATCTCTTATTATTCCCTCACAATTTTCTATACATCCCATATTTAGTGAGGTTGCTCTTGTTTCTTTGAGAAAAGAAAAAAATAATACTCTCTGAAGCTCCATTTCACCTTTTCGTCTTTGTAATTCTTATTTGTCTAAGAATATTTCTCCCCTATTACAAAGGACTCAGAGGGGCTTTCTGAAGGAGAATGGGACCTTAAGAATCTGAAAGAACAGCTATGTGATGAGTTCCCCGTTGGTCCTCTTATAAAGAAGTGCTGTACGTTGGACCAGGTTTAGATTGTCTCTGTTACAATTTAGTTATATTATTCTCTGCATGTATTTTTCACTCACGACTTAGACTGTGAGAATGCCCTTTTTATTATTTGATAGGGAAGGGCTGTTGTTACATTTCTTGATGCAATTTTAGACAAGACACTTCGAAGCACAATTGCATTGCTCGCTGGTCGTGGTCGGGGCAAATCAGCTGCTTTGGGATTAGCAATTTCTGGAGCTGTTGCTGCTGGGTAGCAATTCTTTTAAATCTATTTACCAGAATGCACTTGTAAATGTAAGGGCTATTTTGTATTTTGACAAGATTATTTATCTTGAAGGTACTCCAATATTTTTGTTACTGCACCCAGCCCTGAGAATCTGAAAACATTGTTCGATTTTGTTAGCAAGGGTCTCAATTCACTCGAATATAAGGTAAGCGTGTTTTCTGTTTTGTTTGAATGGCATGCCTTCTAATATCACTTATAAATTGGATGAAAAATCTTATTACACATAATTACTTTTAAGGGGTTTCGTTGAATATAGATGAGGCTATTTTTTTTCCTTTCTAACTTCAGGGGTTTATGTTTTAGAATTATATACCTTTTTCTAGTTGGTTGCTTGTGGGAACCTATTTGCCTTGTAGTTTTCTGAAATACTGCCCTCATCATGTTATTTATCTAATTTCAATTTTCTCTATCATCTTTCATGCTAGTATTCTTAATCAGCCAGACTCAGTCTATCTTCGGACACCATGTCAATGTTTTCTGATGTGTTGCTATTAGTTGATGCTTCTTGCCATAAAACTTCAATACTGAAGACTCTCTTCTTTAACGACATTTCATATCTTGGTTGAGTTCCCCTCATTTGCATTAGGCTATCATTTTTCTTGGGCTTTTAGCAATATCTAGAACTTGCAGTATCATCACATTCTTTTTTCAGTTAAGATCTTATTTGGAAATTGATATTTCTGATTCCTGTGGTGTTTGAGGTATACTCTGGACTCTGGGAAAGACCATTGCGTCTTCACCTCTTTCTTCTGATGACCCATATTTTGGACCTGTGTTACTAGTTATTTTAAGCTTGTGGAGATTACCCATGTTTACAGGAACATATAGACTTTGATGTGGTGAAGAGTACCAACCCTGAATTCAAAAAAGCAACAGTGCGCATTAATATCTACAAACAACACAGACAAACAATTCAGGTTGATTGATTCTTTGACCTTTTCTTTTCTCCTTTTGTTTACATAAAATGTTTATCCCATTGCTTAAGGCAACCTTTGAATTTAGGTAACAAGAGATAAAGAATTGTTTCTTATTGAAGTAAAATAACATCATAGGCTCCGATGCTAGATTTCTATTCGGGAAAATAAATATCATTTTCCTTTTTATATTCTCTTTGTTGTGCAGTATATTCAGCCACAGGAGCACGAAAAGCTTTCTCAGGTTGAGCTGCTGGTTGTTGATGAAGCAGCAGCCATACCATTGCCGGTTGTTAAATCTTTACTTGGTCCTTACCTGGTCTTTCTTTCATCTACTGTGAATGGGTATGAACCTTTTTTCTTTAATTGTGCGCTCATTCGTAATTTACTTAGGTAATCTTCTTTTGAGTTTCTTGTGGTGTATTATTTTAGAAAGAATCCTCTGTGGGGTGTAATACATTACAAATGCCTAATTTGTCTAGTTTCCTTTGATTTTGAAGTGATTAGTAAAAATCTGTTGTACCTTTTTTCTTTCTTTGGCTGCACGTAAAGGTATGAGGGCACTGGTCGATCATTATCATTAAAGCTTTTCCAGCAGTTGGAGGAGCAAAGCCAGGTGTCTAATAAGAGTGTGGAAGGCTCTCTATCTGGTAATTTGAACTAGAATTGTATTTCCCCTCTCGTGATTGAAACATGATTTGAAGTATTTGCATAATTTCTTGATTTTACAATTCACATTGTGGCTAGTATCACAATTTGGTAATTTATTTCCCTGGCGTTCCATACTTCAAGTCTTTCAAGTTCCTTGGAAAACTTTTGTGAATTGTCATCTAGCACTCGAGGATTGAGCGTGGGGTTCCAGCAGACAAGGGATAGGATACCAAAAGCTTCAACTTTGCACCATGTGAAACTAAACCTTCCCATGGCAGCTTTTGGGGTTTTGTGGGTTTCTATTTTCTTTGAGGAGCTACCAATAATCTAAACTTATGTAGGCTGATAGCGGTGCTCATTGCACTTTAAATGATGTTTGCCGTATAATTGTTTTAATTGGGTTTAGTAACTTCAATTTTACCTTAGTAGGTTACTGTTTGGTTTATTTTTAATATTTTTCCAAAGGCCCCATAATCTTGGCTTTAAGTATAGAGGCTGGGTTCCCTATTTGTATCTTTATTTTTGGTTTGTTGATTAAATAATCCTCCCTTGTTTTGGCTAGCTCTACTGTAGAACGTGTAAATTTCAAATTGATCCGGTTGTACTGTTTCCAATAGAAAAAATTAGTATTATAGGAGGGATTTCTGTTACTTAGAACTCATGATAAGATGAAATCTTTTAGTCCTTGTAGTTGTTGAAAATTTATAATTTGTTTTTATCTTCACTTGGGCATGGGGGCTGTAGAAATGACTTTCCTGGTTAATTAGTATTTTAGAGACATTGAATTTCTTGAGAAATATGTTTTTTGCATTAACTAGGAATTTTTGTTTTGTGTCTGCTAGACAGACCCTTAATTCCAATTTTGGCTTATTTGGTAATTTCTCACTCAAATTTGATTGTAGGTCGTTTATTCAAAAAGATAGAACTGAGTGAATCTATTAGATATGCTTCTGGGGATCCCATTGAGTTATGGCTTCATGCGTTGCTTTGTTTGGATGTGACGAATTCAATCCCGCCTATTAACAGGTTAGGTTGTCTTTCAAATGTTCTTGTGTAAAAGGACAACAGAAAGTAAATGAAAGAATCTGGTTAATTTTTTTACCTTCATTTCCTTCAGATGTTAGAAACATATAATCACTTGATGCCTCGTTTTTTGGTGAACAGATTGCCTCCACCAAGTGAGTGTGACCTTTACTATGTAAATCGAGACACACTCTTTTCCTATCACAAAGATAGTGAGCTGTTTTTGCAGGTAATTTGATGTTGAATGGTACTAAGATTGATCAATAATTCATGGTTGATATGTCAGTTGGAGACTTGGATTACTGTATAATATGATGTCTTCGTATGTTCTTACACTCTGATATATGCAGCGAATGATGGCCCTTTATGTTGCTTCTCATTACAAAAACTCTCCCAACGACTTGCAACTAATGGCAGATGCCCCCGCACACCATTTGTTTGTATTGCTTGGTATGTCTTGTATTTTCTTGTTGCTCAGGATCAGCTGGTTTTTACTGACAGTGTAAATGCAGGCCCCGTTGATGAGACCAGTAATCAACTTCCAGATGTTTTGTGCGTCATTCAGGTTGATATCTACTGGATCATTTTCTTGTAAAGCTACTGGATAACTGCAAACCCAATTCATTCTTGGTTATTTATTTTCATTTCCACTCAACCTCTAGGAAGATAGCAAGTGGGATTGAATACTGTTCACCGTATGGCTTCACAAGTTGTTCTTTTTGTTAGCGTATTCTGAATTGAATCTAAATGCTTGTTGTTTATGTTGCACAAGTCTACGTAGAGTTATTCTGGTGTGGGTTTTGTTCTAGAAGACTAGGACTAGCCCAAACCAAATGGGCTCTGAGTTTGAAAAGTTATAGAAATTCCAAGTCTTCACTAACAATTGCTGAAAGTATAAAATATCTTTTTGTTTAATAAAAACAACTCACTATCAAAATGAAAGATGATTGATTATCTACCCAAGAAGTTAGAGAGTCCCACATATGAGAGAATATCACAAATAGTGTCAAACCATTACCTAATTTTTATTTTCTCTTTTTATATATTGGAATTTCTTAAAGCACCACTGTGGCAAACCCAACTCTTTTTAACTCTTCAAACAAGAATTTGAGAAATTGTAGATGTAATAGGTCCACCTACCTTGCTTTTTCTCGAAATGGATTTTAGTTTTTGTTTCCCTAAATGGATTTTGGTTGTCTGAGATTTATGCATGCTTTATATAGAATATCTTTGACACTATTCCTGCGTTTATAATGTTATAATTATTTCATTTCTCCTCCGTTTAGGTTTGCCTTGAAGGACAAATCTCACGTAAATCTGCAATGAAAAGCTTGAGTGCTGGTCATCAACCCTTTGGGGACCAAATACCATGGAAATTTTGTGAACAGTTCCGGGAGGCAAATTTTCCCAGTCTCTCTGGTGCTCGAATAGTACGGATTGCAACCCATCCAAGTGCCATGAGGGTAATGCACTGTCTGTATTTACAAGTGTGCTTATCCAAGTTGTGTAAGCATTCTAATCTTGCAATTTCATTGTTGTAGCTTGGATATGGATCTCAAGCCGTAGAACTCTTGACCAGGTATGCAAGTACTTTGAGCAAATTTTGGTTTTACAAGCTTGATCCCTCTGCAAATTAGAAGCTGGGGATTAGCTTGATATTTATCAAAAGTTTGACGTCGGACAATTGAAGTTTCTGTTCTGTTTTGTTTGTTTTTGGTCAGACTTCGACTTGCTGACCTTTTTGTTGCTCCTGCTTTTATACTCCCCATTTTTCTGAATGAAATATGGTTTTCTTTAGAGAAAGGAAAAAAAAGGAAAAAAAAAACAATAGACCTAAAGTTCCTTATAAATCTCCTGAGAAATATAGCAAGGCTAGGAAAATAATACAGCCTATATCATCTTCTCTTCAAGATTCAAGAAAAGTTATTCAATACAGTTGTTCCAAAGTCCCCTGTACAAGAGCTTATGCGTTAATATATAGAGTAATCAACTAACTAAAATCCGATTGCGTAAACAGTAAACCTTAAGAATTTACCAAACTACTACCCCATACTTCACTACATAAAAAAGGCACCACTCATTTTTAAGAGGTCTGTACTCATTTTCCTCCTTTTCCTTTACTTAAACCTTTCTATGCACTGTGTACTAGGTACTTTGGAGGTCAGTTTTCTCCTATTACTGAAGAAGAAATTTCAGATGAGGGCATTCAGGCTCATGTTGGAGTTACCGAAGCTGCAGAGAAGGTCGCATACTTATAAATCCTCTCTTTCTCAAGCATATAAATCCTCTTTCTCAAGCATATTAATTAAAACTAAAAGTTCAGAAATGTTTTCTTTTTGTGTTTGCCACCATTTTATTTTATGCAATCTTTATATATTTGAGTGGACAGAAGAGTTTCTAGTTTCTCAAGGTAATAATAAATCCCAGAGATTTAATTTTACCATATAATAACATGAAAAATAACTAGGGGGAAGACTCTACAGTCTGTTTTTAATGTGGTTTAGTATTTACCTACTCCATAAGGCCATGTATAATTCAGATTAAACAATTTAATAGAGTTAGTAATGCAATCGCCAAGGATTATTACAGAGCAAGAGCAAGTTATCTCACGGAGAATGCTGCAATGTTGTCTCTATTAAACTTCTTCAGGACGCTCCCATGGTTATGTTCCTTTGCACTTGAGCTCTCTTTTATGCTGTTCCCATTCATGTCCATGCTGGCACTAAAAATTTTGCAAGATATTGGAACATTGTTGCTGTCATTGTAGACATTTGCCTCATTTTGTAGAACTTCCAGTCTATCTAAATTCATATTCTTCTTTTGTTTCTTTTAAAGAAATATTACAAATTGCTAAAATGGTATGGGTGTATTTTCACTAGTTAGTTGCATTATGAACATTGTTAAAGCCAGCAGTTTTTGGAACAACAGTATTTCTTTGTTTTTATTTTTATGTAGATTTTGACAGTCTAGGCCTCACATCTGATATCATGCATGCAGGTTTCATTATTGAAAGAAAACATAAAGCCTAGAACTAATCTTCCTCCCCTCCTGGCATCTCTTCATGAAAGACGTCCTGAAAAGCTCCATTATATTGGTGTTTCATTTGGACTCACTTTGGATCTCTTTCGCTTTTGGAGGAGACATAAATTTGCCCCATTCTACATTGGTCAGATTCCAGTTGAGTTGGATTCTTGATTTTACGCTGTTTGGATAATGGTGTACAGTACCGTGTGCTGATTTCATATGAAAAAGGAAGGTACAGTATAGTGTTTATGAAGTATCTGATATTTTCTCTTTTATTTTCATGGATTAAGAGTACTGTGACGGGTGAGCATACATGCATGGTCATAAAGCCTTTGAACAATGATGAAATTGAAGCTGATGAATCTGCACAGTGGGGCTTTTTTGGTCCATTTTACCAAGGTGAGGTTTTACATTTAGAAATGCTATTTTCCTGTGCTATCTGTAGCATTTGATTCTATATTTATGATCCAAATAGATTTCAGGTTAAGGTTTATTAGACTCTTGGATTTTAGTTTTCATGGAATGGAATATAAGCTAGCAATGAGGTCAGTATATTTAATTATTACCTACTACATATGCATTTTCTTTCAATTGATAATTCGGCTTAAAATCCCCCAGTGTCTTAGATCCGAAAATCAACTTTACGGCACTGGATCCTTCCGAGGATACTATAGAAGAATTTCTAAATGCAATCAGATATCTTATATCAGCACACGATATGAAGCGATTGGAAGCCTATGCAGACAATCTTGCTGATTTCCACTTGGTAAGATTGCCATCCCCCCATCTATCGCTTGTATATGTATGTGTTCCAAAAGAGTAATAGATTTCATACCTCCATACATATCAGAAAAATGTATTAGAGCTTATGTTATGATGCATGGGATTGGAGATCTGGTTCAGTAGCAGTTTGGAGTTGTGCATACTTTTAAATGAATTTTGTGGCTGCTTTACTTAAATGGGCATACCAATTTGAAAACAAAAAAATTCCTTTGCAAAGATTTTTCAAATTCTTTTCACTTTCTTTCTGCTTCACTCCCTACCAATGGAAGTTTCTCAATCTACTTTTACTTTATCATACTATGGAAAGGTCATGACTCATGAGATTTTTTATTTGCAAACTAATTTGGGCATATGAAACCATAACATGACAAGGCATAATGAATCGTATTTAATGTTCTTTTTGTGTTGATTTACAGATACTAGATCTTGTTCCAATGCTTGCACAATTGTATTTTATGGAGAAACTTCCAGTTACTCTGTCATACGCACAGGCATCTGTGTTGCTCTGTACTGGACTTCAGCAACGGAATATCACTTCTATTGAGGTTCGATTCATATTGTCTTTTTAGAATTGTTTCAAATTTACTTTTGACAATAAACTTCATCCATCTGTGTGATTTTGGTCTAGGACATTCAGTAAATTTAAAAGGTAATTATTTTGGGTATTCAGACATTAACATTCCAGGTTCTTACCATCTTTGTGCAATTAGTTATCTGGTGGGAGGATGACGATCTTGTACTTTTCCTACTGTTAAATACTTTTTATGCTAGTTGCTAAGTAGTTGCTGTTGGTTTACCTAGGTTAGTTTGCAGCCTACATTGTGAGGTCCTATACTTGGTAAAGATAACTTTAATATTGTTGAGCACAGTCTTTGGCATTTTAAATTTTAATTTCTATTAGTCAACAACATACACTTTGAAATCAAATGTGGCATCCTGTCAAATTTTCTAGAGTTGAGAGCATGGTCCATCCATCCCTTTGTGTGCGTTTTTTTTTTTTTTTTTTTGGGGGGGGGGGGGGGGGGGTGGTTTTTTTTTTAAAATATAATTTTTTTAAAAAAAAAAACAAAAGAAAGAAACAGAGATCTATTTAAAGGAGAAAAAAAAAGTTCAGATCTAATTGTTAAATGGCTATGTATCAATTTTTGAAAGCTGTATTACCTGTACAGGGACAAATGAAGTTGGAGAGGCAACAGATACTGTCACTTTTTATTAAAGTCATGAAAAAGTTTCATAAGTATCTTTCTGGAATTGCATCCAAGGAGATAGAATCGACCATGCCACGCATGAGAGAGGTAAAGATTTCAGTACCTATCTTTGGGAACTAATTTCTGCTGTGCCTAATGGAAAGAAAAAAATGTATGAAATTGGAACTATCAAATAATTGTACTAAATGATATATCTATTGCTTACAATTACTCTTTACGTGCAGATTCCAATGGAACCCCATGAAATCACTGTGGATGATGATCTCCATGAAGCCGCAAAACAAGTTGAGGTGTGATTCAAGCTTCTTTTTCTGATGCACCTGCACACCCCCACTTATTTCCTTGTCTTTTTAAGCTAACTCTTTGTTGGAATTGGAATGCAGGAAAAAATGAAAATGAACAATGAGGGATTGTTAGATGTTGGGATGCTGCAACAGTATGCCATTGTGGACGAAGAAGTTGATTTTTCTGGTGCTTTGCAAAGTGGTAGTGGAAAAATTCCCTCGGGCGGAGTTGTAAGTGTAAAATCCAATAAAACTAAATTAGAGAAGCAAGGGAAAAGGAAAGAAAAAGATCACAGCAGTAAAAAGCGAAGTAAAGATGACGGTCACAGATCAAATAAAAAGAAGAAGGTTTAGCCGATCATCGTCTGAAAGTCTCAAGGAGCAGTAACCTTAACAGTTTTGGCTTAAAAACGACAATAAATAGACTAGAAGAGGCTATTAAGTAATGGCTAAGTAGCCTTAGATAATGTTTCTTTATTGATTAGGTTGAAATTACAGTTCTTACCAGTTTACATATTCCCTTTTTCCTTTAAGGATGTTGGCTCTTGTTATATGTAAACTACCTCATCATTGAATGTAATTTATAGGGTGTTGCATTTTAAGAAGATAATTAGTGTTAACCATGCCTTTGTCTACTTTTTTTTTTTTTTAAGTTCAACGTCTGAAGATGAAAAGATATGAATTCATGACTTTTTAGTAGGAGAGATATGTCTTAAACCAATTGAACTATGTTCAATTTGATATCTAATAATATTTTTGTTAAGAATTCTTTAAATGCTGAAATGTGAAATCTTAATTTCTTTTTGTGACTTAGGATAACCACCTCTCAGTAGACACCCCTGCAATTTTTTATCTTGAGCTATGAGATCCTTTTTTTTCTTGTTCATATCCCATTTTGCATAAATGAGTAACCTAAAATAAATCACACATTACTCCCACATTTCCTAATAAGAAAAGTTCAAACATCTTCAGTGCAATAGCTAATCATTTTCTATTGAATAACTTAATCTAAACCAAGCGGCTTCAAAGGTCATGAACATATTTCAAAGTGAACCTAGTACTTCACTTCACAGGTCGATTCATCAAGAAGTCTAATTAGCGCAAGCAATATAACCACTGGATTACTCATTTGAAATTAAGAAACTTATCTAACCTTATGAAAGCCACTTAATGTATTAAAATACCGTCAGTTCCATGACAGCCAAATATTATAAGCTTAGCCAATTGTCCCAGGAGTGAGAATAAGCTAAATCAAATACTTCAAAAAAAAAAAAAAAGAAACTTAGTTGGAGATTTGGAAACAGGACCGAAAGCAAATTTCTTGACAATATCCATCCAGTTATCACCTGGTAATGTAACATAGTAGGATGAATTACAAAAAAAACGGAGTTAGGTCACACATCAGCCAAATGATGCACTCCCAATATCAGAGGTGCTTTTCTTATTAAAGCTAAAGGAGATGTATTCCCGGTATTCAAAACAGCCAAATCATTTCAGTTGACAAAGATTTTGCTCAACCAGAAAACAAATGAAAAATGATTTGAAAATCTACAGGAAGTTTCTCACGTCTAACGACTTCGTATCCACCATCTCCTCGTCTTTAAACTCCTCACTGAAAACAAAGAGGGTAAGTTGCATAAGTTTCAATAAAGAATTGATAAGAGCCAACAGATCTTCAGCAATGTCAACCAAATAAAAGCCATCGAGAACAACAAATTATTTTAGCCCTGTCTTATATGTTTATCTAGTTAATCATCAATGCAGCTATGAAAACAGTCAATTATTCAAACTACAAAAACGAAGGCAGTACAAGAATATAAATGAGTTGGCATCCTGTTTAAAGAAGTAACACAGACTCGTCTGCTAGAAACTAGACAATCAATTAAGACAAAGTTATTCGCAGTAGAATAATTATCACAAACCAGAAACTACATACCGCTTCTTTTGAGTTTCCATTGCCTCAAGAGCATCTTTCTTCAGCTCTTCCAACTGTGCCTTGGAAATTTTAAGTTCCAGCTGCTCCTCGTACTTGGGTAGATCTTCCCTTCGAATACCAAGCCTGAACCACGAAATTAAAACAAAGTCTTCAATACTGTATATCATATCCCTGACGAAGAATTATTTTACTGTATGCTCTATCTTATGCAAAATTTCCATAATGTTTACATTTGTCGCATAGCTTCTACAAAACAGAAAGAAGGATGATGAACATGTCGTTTATCCAAAATGGGAGTGAGAAGGCTACTACTGGCTTCTATTTTCTAACAATAACAAGACATTTCGTTCCTTTTGGAAATCTAGGATATATATTGTCCATTGAAATATAATAACTGCTCGTTTATAAACCACTCAAACTTTTGGTAATGGAGCCAAAATAAAAAAGTTGGAATTATACTTTTGATTGATTTTGTCGAACTCAGCCATAAGAAGAGACATTCCTTTCTTGTCATTCCTCAAGAGAGGTTTCTTCAATTCTTTCTCAACCTTTTCCAGAGCATCAAACATCAAAGCTTCTGCACCAAGCTCATCTGTGAGACCTCTCCTGATGAAAAATCATGGGAAATAAGATCACAGAATGTATAGTGTAACAACGAGTTCATTCACTTACCTATAGACACGAGGTCAATGTCACAAGTATCAACATAGGAGTGAATGTATGAGCAATTAATACCCCTAAAATGTAATTCCATACTAAAAAGAATTAAGATATCCAAACCAGAACCATACAACAGATATCTGGAGGTTTGGTTGAAGAAAAAGTTTGAAATTGGAAAAAAAATTATAAAAAGGAAAGAACAGAAAATCTGTACAAGTTGACATGAGAACTGAAGAAAAAACTAAGGTATGAACCAAGGTTCAAACTATCGCCTGAGCCAGATCCATGTTGCAAAAGACTCATCCAAGACTGATACCCCAAACAAAAGTATGCTATAGCCTATAGGTGTTCATATTCAGTAAATATCAACCAAGTCAAATACGTCAATAGAGCCATATCAACAAAATAACCAAGTCAACTTAGTTAGCTGATAATAAGTATTTGACGAATTCAAGATGCTGTTCAGTAAATTTTAGCTTTTATCCACATGTTGATTTATTGGAGGTTTTACTATTTCTTTTCATGAGGTTTGTCTCCAAGTCTTATCCATCTTGGAACAATTGAAACCCAAATATTCATGATACCACAAATTTAATATGCCAAGGATAGAAATGAAGACAATGCATTGCTCATGTGGACAAGAAATCCAAGTCCATGAAACTTGAAACAGGAGCATACTTAATCCTTATATCCTTCAATGTCAGCAAGTAAGTTCTAGCATCAGGGATGTCTTGAGTTCGCGTCTGAATGGTGTATTTGACTCGCTCTGATTCTGAGAATAAATTTGCCCTGCAAGGAAGACAAAAAAAAAAACAAAAGGTTAAAATTGTAACTCATACAGAATTTGTATGCATATATTTATGTAATATAAATTCACTATTATGAATGTACTGTTACATACACATTTACCTATGGTATGTGATAAAAAATTAACGTTCTTGAACAAAGAAGAAACATCAATGATAAGAGGCTGCCTCAAAAACTGAGCATGGGCCACAAAAATAAATAAGAATCCTATATGTATCATTTTCGGTAGCTCTTTTCATAGAAAAAGGTAAATTGTACATGGAACAAAAGATGACATTAGCAATTCCCCCTTAATAGTTGAAGCCATGAAATACTTATTATCTATTACTGATTAATATCAACTCCATTTCCAGTTTATAAGCCACAAAAAATGATATGATCGACAAATTGGGAGTCCTTAGAAAAATATTGATGATTATCGTATAATTACTCTCCAGCAATGTTCCTCTAATTCATCTAGAACAAAATTGTTGAAATTGCACGAGCCTGAATTTCTTTATGCAACGTGTATAGGGCAAGGACAGATGACCCTCAAAAGAAGCAACTATTAACAGAAAATAGCAAACAATAATACGCAAATAAGTGGTGAAAGAATATCTAGAAATGACTTTAGACACTCGGAAGTTTTATTCAACAGCCCATAATCTTCATCCTTCAGTAGCTTACTACTTTTGAAATAGCAAATAGAAAACGAGGCAAGGTTTTTTCATTAACATAATCAGAGATAAAATGACCCAGCTAACTCTCCACACCAATTAATTGCACAGAGAATGATAGATAGTCAACCCACAAGTAGCCGTAGAGAATTTAATTGGAAATTGTGATAATCAATGCAAAAACACTCACTTCTCTCTTGCCAATTTCATGACCTTTGCGTATTGAGCTACTGCAGCAGGATCATCTGGATCAATTGTGATCTTCTCTTTTCGGAAAACATCCAATGCTGTCTCAAATTTCTTTTTCACTTCCAAAAATATGTTCTTCAGCATTTCTTTGGCACCCACATGAAAAAGATTACTAATTAAATCACAGAAAATTTAAAATCAATTTGCATAAAGGGAAGTTAATGCACCACTCAGGCAGCTTCATGGCTCTTATATACACATTTCTAGTGCAAGTCTCTATATAGTTTATGTTTGTTTCCTTAAAGACATAATCACGACTGTGTGACAGACAGAAAGAAAATTTCATATATCTCTCCCCCCTTTCTCACGAATTGAGCGTGTTTTGCCTCACCATCTCCCTTCAGAGCAGGCCGAGCAGCCTCTTTTGCAAAGTGACGAACATGAAAAGCATGCCCCTGATGTAAGATACCTTGACTGCCAAGCACCTGTAACAAGGAAGGGGCACAAATAAAAACCCACGTTAGGAAAGTGTTTCAATGTCATTACGACTTCAAGCAAAATATTAAAAAAAAAAAAAAAATCCCAATAGACACAGAATTACCATTTCCAAACACTACGGCCAACATTTTAAATCTTTAGCAAAGTCACACCAATGGCAGAAAAATCCACAGCAAACTACAAACTTTACATGATCCAAAGAAACCCTAAAACCCCAGATCCTAAATAACTGGTTAAAAAATCCAAAACCTTCAGAAAATTGAAAATTACAAGAGCCAAGATGCATGTATGGAATTGAGGGAGGGAGAAAGTGATAGACATATAACCATTTTGAGGATCCGAAAGAATATTTGCAGCTCCATTTCGGAATAAAAACACGAAGGAAGGAAAATCAAAATACTAATATGAAATGAAAAACGCGCCATTCATCTATATTGATCGTTAAAAGTTCAATTAAACAAGAAGAATCAGGGAGAACGAAAGATAGGGGAAAGGGGGCCGATCCAGGACCAAAAAGAGCAAACCTGGTTGGATTTGGACAAGAGACGGGAAGAGAAAGCCATGGTGGGAGCTCAGATTGCGCCTTTTTTCTGAAGCTTCGTTGAGTTTGGATTGAGGATTCGAAGTCAGATATAATGGGAGTGAGCCCTTGTTTGAGGAGGCGTCGATGCGAAGCGGAGGGGAGCAATGCAGGAATGGAAATGGTTCAGTGGAGCCTGCTCCTCACTACTCGCTCTACTTCCAATCACCACCGTTGGATTGTTTGACATTCATTTTCTAAATGGATGGATATGATTTACTGATAACCAGTGGACTTTCAATCAACCTACACACATGACACACCAGCCCTTTTTTCCCATCCCCCTTTTGAAAATGGATTCTTCCAAGTTTTCTTTTTTTCAGTTCGACATGAGAATGGAAATTTCAATATTTGACCTATAAGATAGATGTATAATACTTTAATTAATTGAATTATGTTTAAATTAAAATTTAAAATTTAAAATTAAGTGGTCCAATTTGAAATTAACATTTTAAAAGTTTAGAAACTAAATTTAAAATATATTACTTATGTTGTTTAGCTTATGAAAAGTGCAATGACAAAGATAGTATGCCATAATTTAGATGTTGTCGCTTTAATAATAAAAAAATAACTATAATTTGTAACCAACACCTGCTAGTTTAGTAGTCATTGGAGCCAGTGAAAAAA
>JAOANK020000078.1:1072948-1086000 GCA_026257165.2 Telfairia occidentalis
TTTGACTAATATAAATAAAGTTATTTACCTAATTTTAAGTTGACAAAACACTATCTATATATATTAAAGCGTGTGGCAATAAGGCTAATTTTTCTTCTAAAATAACAGAAGAAAGAAAAAAAAAATCTAGGCTGCTAGTTTCTCCAAATTGGGATGTGAATGCATATATATATTTTAACTTCAACAGTATGTGTCAAGGAGGACAGGTGAGAAACCAACTTACAAGAAAATTGTGGGAGAAGAATCTTTCACGTGGTTTACTTTCCAATCTTAAATCTCATTTACTATCTAACCCTATTAACTCACTCCAATTCATTTTACATCCAATTCAAAAGTTTTACCCTTTTGTTTTTTTTAATCTAATCAACTGTTTAACCCACAAGATCACTTCACTTTGACATATGGATAACTAATTGTCACATCTTCAGATAGAGACTATTTATGAGGTTTTATCAAATTAAGAGACGGAATTTTAACTTTTAAAATCATATAATTAAACTATAAATTTTTTCAAGTTATGAAGACTGAATTTGTAATTTAAACATTTTTCAAAATTAGGATGTAGATGTATTTGTGTATATAATAATTTTTCAACTATATGTGTGTGGATGAGATTCGAACATTTAATTTTTTTTTTAATCCAAATTATATGCTAATCAGGTGAGATATTCTCACTGCGAATGTGAATGCAATAAATTTTTTTTTTTGAACTAACCAGAAGAAATTTTGTTGGTTGTGATTCTTATTGTGTACTAAATTAATTTATAAAAGAAAAAAAAAATCAACTTGTAATTCTTTAGAATAGAAACGCAATTCTCATTCAATGGTGGGTTCCACCACCTTTTCCTTTATCTAAATTTTATTCTCTCCATTTTAATTTTTATATTTCACATCAATTTGAATTTTATTCATATCCTAAACATCAGCAAACTTATCAATAATATTTATTAATTTTATTTCTATTTTTAATTTAAAATAATTTTAATATACACGTTATTTCGAAAGTTTATTCTCATTTTTTGACTTCGGGCTATTGGACAAGTTGCGAAGTCGCTTCCCTTAACACACCCATTTTATTGTGTGGACATTATTTTTATTAGTTTTTGTTGAAATTACAAATTTTGTTTTCAACTGTTTCATTCGTCTTTACAAAAGCAATCTAATATAATATTGATTTTTGAATAGATTCTCAATCATTAATTTTCTCAGTTTAAAGTTTATATGACTACTAAAAAGTACTATTTGCTCGAAACCAATTAATTGCACAGTTTTTTAAATAATACAATTTAGCGTCAATATTGAAATTAAAAAATTTAATGATACACTTCCATTCAATACAAAATTGAAAATATAAAGATTTATTTTTTTGAAAAAATTACATCCAAAACCTAAAGAGACGGAGACGTTAAAAATTCATAAACTTACTAAATTTGAAAGATGAAATAGTTGATATTTCATTCTTTCTTTCCGACAATAAATTAAAAAAAAGAACAAAGAGGAAAAAAAAACGGCGGGTCCCACCTTAAACACAAGTGACATCACGACGATGACGTCAGCACACCCTAAAATTCTACAACGTGTCAACGGATGAGAACCTTCCAGGCAGCAGCTCGAATCGAAAGGAAAGTGAGTAGGAAGGAGCTAGCAATGAAAAAGAAAGGTTAAAAATAAAAATTTATTAATTAAAAAAAAAAAAAAAAAAAACTTTATATAATGTTTTATTAAAGCAAAGCAAATTCAACAAGTAACTCCCTTCCACTGGCTCCCTCACATTTTCTTCTCTTTCTCAGGATTAGCTGATAAACTTTATGGCCATGAACTCCCCTCAACAAAACCCTAGCTTCTTCAACCACCATCAAGACCCATCGTCCTCATTCATGGATCTCTTCGATATCTCCGGTTACCTGCTACCCGATTTCGGAGTCGAAGCCGAGACCACCACCACGGCGTTGCCGGAGACGAGAACCGGCGGCCGAAGCAGATCCATGGAAGCAACGACGTCCGTAGACAACAATACCATGCAAGTGAAAATATTTTATATTTTATATAGTTGATCAATTAAATTTAATTAAACCATGCATGTGCAGAATATATATACTTTCTCAATTATTTATTGGTTAATTAAAATTGCATTTGATGAATAATTATGTGTGTGTTTTGCAGAGATGGGTGGTGTGAGACGAAGGGTGCGAAGAGAAAAAAAGATGAGAAAGGAGGTGGGTGCAATAGGGTTGCATTTAGAACAAAATCGGAGCTGGAGATCTTGGATGATGGCTTCAAATGGAGAAAGTACGGCAAAAAATCTGTCAAAAATAGCCCTAATCCAAGGTAATTAAATATATATATTACTCGCACATGTTGATAATTCATCTTAAACTAAAAGAATTATTATTTAACAAACAAGTTGATTTTACAATTTTTTTAATTTGTTCTCATTTATTGCCTTATTTTCACCCATCTTAAGTTTAATTGATTAATGCATATATTCTCTAGCAAAAAGTCGAAGGTTTTTAGTCTCCGTCCCCTACACATTGTTTAACTCCTGAAAATTGGCTTTATCTTCTTTTTTATAAAGTTTTTCTCTCAGTATGTATATAAGAGAGAGAGAGAGAGAGAGAGAGAGAGAGGCGGCTGGAATATTGAACTTTAAGGACACGATAAAGCCATTTTGTGGTGGAAAAAAGTTGAATAATATATGCATGTCAGCAAGCTGATGATTAGAGGAGAAGTGGAAACTCCAATATTTATACATAATATTGTCCATTAATAACCTTATTTTAGTCACTTTACTACCAAATTGTCATGTTGCCCAAATGGTAATTAACATCACATATTCTATATTCACCAAATTGTCATGTTGGTGCCAAATCAAGCATAGTTCTAATTGTTAAAGATATATTTTTCTGATTAAGAGATCATGAATTCGAATTTTCTCATCTCACATGTTGAATTCAAGAAAAAGGAAAAAAGAAAAACGAAAAGGAGGGGGGGAGGGGGGAATGTGTTAGGTCCTTATCTGAACAATTAAATGTGATGGATATGGCAATAATTGCTTTTGATGTGTGTTCATGTGATATTTTATAAGATGCAATTCAAAACAATACTTTTTGGAATTCATGATCATTCCCAGAGATTAATTAATGGTACCATAAATAATTTATCTTTCCCTCTATGAACAAAACAAAGTAAATAAGGTAATGTAAGATATACGACACATAAATTTAGGTTGTTTTTGTTCTTGTTTACTTGCATATGGATTGTGGACTTTGTCTTTTTCGTTAATTACAATAAAAGGTCTTATGTTCAAATTCTCACCCTTATATATTGTTGAATTTAAAAAAGTAGAGGTAAATTTTATGAAAAATCGTATTTGAGATAAGAATCGTTATGTATATAACAACAGCTTGTAGAGAGAAAACTATTTTTATATGTTTAAAAGACCTCTAATACTAGTCTATTATATAAAGTCAACATGTGTCAGAATGAATGAAGTCGAGTATTTAAATTTCTTTTACGCGAGTGTATATATATGTGTGTGTGTGTCTAAGTGTGTGTATAAATAATAAATGTTGTTGTTTATATATAATTAAGGAAAGTTATTAATTTTGATGTTTTAAAATTGTTTAGGAATTACTACAAATGCTCAAGTGGAGGGTGTGGGGTGAAGAAGAGAGTAGAGAGAGATAGAGATGATTCAAGCTATGTGATTACAACATATGAAGGAGTTCACAACCATGAGAGCCCATTTTTGGTATATTGCAATAATCCAATTCCATTTCATCCTCATGCCACTTGGCCACCTAATTCCACTTTGCAACATAACTCTTCTCCTGATCCCTACTCTTCTACTTCTACCTTTTGAGTTTCTCACACTCCTCCCTTTTTTTTTTCTTTTTTTTTTTTTCTTTTTTCCTTTTTGTTTGAAGTGTATTTCTTTTTCTTTCCCATTCCAATTAGTTATTATTATTCTTCTTTTTTTTTCTTGGAAGGGGAGAAAGAAAATATGCATTTCACTAGTTTGAATGATGATTGGGGGGTTTGATTCCATTTACAACTTTTTGTTGTTTTTCCTTTAGTTATGTAATTACTTATATAACAATCTTACTTTTGGACAATCCTATATTCTTCAGTCTGTACTTAATTATGTGCCAAATCAAGTATAATTTAACTAGTTAAGATGTAACTCTCAAATCAAAAGGTCGTGGGTTCAAATCTCCCACCCTCTATATGTTAAACTAAAAAAAAAATGTACTTTACTTTAGTATATATACCGTGCCACGAATTTCTATCCTCATGTGTAGTTGAACAAAAAAAGAAAACAAAAATTTATAAGAAAAGTGGGCACAATATTAAAGAGTGGTTTCCAAGAAGCCTCTTTAAGTGGAAAAGTGAATAAGTAAAAAAAATGTCTCTTGGAGCTATCAATAGTGTAAAGAGTCGTTCTATGATACCCCAGTGCGATAGTTCATATACGCATCTATTATTTATATATAAAAATGTGGATGTGGAAGAGAAAACTTTTTTTGGACAATATTATCTTTGAACTTTAAGAATAATATCTAATTAAATTGTTTTTAAATTAAAAAGATGACTGATATGAATATATAATATAACGAGCAAAACATGTGCTAAAATACTAGTATTATTAAAAAGTAACTCGACTAAAGAAACCAAACTATTCATCCAAAGTTTCAAATATTTTTTAAAAAATAGAACTTTTTTCGTATAGAAAAGGGGCAAATTCAATAGTCAAAATAAATATATAGAAAATTTGATAGCCATTGTTCCCATGCTTGTGTTGATAACACGAAATATAAATCTGTAGGAAAATAGGATTTCACTACACATTGATGTACTAATTATAGAACTTAACCAGAAAATGAAAAAATAAAAATAAAAAAATCACACGATGATATAGTCACTTAATCCTATAGTACTGTATCTAATATATATATATGTATAACATTCATTTACATCCATATTTTGATGATCAATTCCCTCACCCAACATTCAAAAGGGAAAAAAAAAATTATGAATTATATATATGCTTGTTCTGTAAAGTTATTTCTTCAATTTTGATTATCGGGGCATATTTGTTTGAATACCAGCAAACGACTTGTCGTTTTGGGGCCATGGAGGACATTGTCGATCTGTGTGTGAACATCTTGATCTCCAATTACTGGTGGTAATTTGAGATCTGAAATTGGTGACCAATTTGGATTGCAGTTGCTCTTGCTCTTGCTCTTGCAGCTGATATTTTCTGATTTCTTGCTTGCATTCTTCTTGTTATTCACCGCTCTGTAATATTTCTTCTCCATGTTCTTCTTTTTTTCTGCCAAATCAACCCATTAAAAAAAAAAAAAAGTTAGAACTTAGAAGTCATATCGGTCGTCTCGATTGTCTTCGTTTTATCTATTTCTTTTAATAATGGGATGAAAAAATATATTGAAAGATGGAGACATGAATGATGGTTATTGAAAGAAAAATTATGTAAACATAAAGTGGAGTCAACAATGATACGTACATGAAATATATTATCTAATCTAATCTTTATAATAAAGACAAAGAAACATAAGTTAAATTTTTGGCCCCATCTTCATCTCCACTTCAAAATTAGCAGCCGTTCCTCACCCCCACCTCACTCCATTGACTAATTTCTAATTTGCACATTTTTTAATTGAGAAAACAAATAAAAAGGAAGAAATTATTATTTTAGACAGATCGTCATGTGGAAAAAGACCCATCCATTTTCCATTACCAAACAGTTTCTGTACCAAAATATAGGGTTTTCAGTTTTATTTTCAATGCTTTTTTATTCACAAATGTTAATTTAAAAAGGCAATACTATTAGAAGAAAACAATGTACAAAATCCTTTTTTTTTTCTTTTTTAATCAGACTGACCTGTAATTTTTTCTTGGCCGACGAGACAGAAAGATCAGCATGCAGGAAAATTAGGGTTTTAATTTGGAGCTGTCGAAATTATATAGAAACAAGAAAAGAAAAGGGTCTGTAAAGAGCAAATTGAGTTGAAAATTAAGAGTAAGATTTTGGTTTTAGAAAGAATATTCAGAAGGGAAATCACTCAAGTTTATATTTACTTATATGGTAACTTTGGGTTGGCAGTATGAGGCGAAGTTTGACGTGGAAAGAACTTTCCATTTTTTTACTTTTTACTTTTTTACTTCTTTTAGTTTTTTTTTTCCTTTTTTTGTTTGTCTCTCTTTCCTCAATCCATAAGTAATTAATACTTTTTTTTTAAGTAAACATAGATGATTAATTTATTATAAGTGAAAGAGGGTTTTTTTTTTAATGCCAATTTAAATGCTGTTGTTTTAGGAACGCCTAAACCAATAATTATAGACCGATTTTATGTTTTTATTTTAGATATGAAGGGTATTTATCGATAATTTCTATTATAAGTAATTTATTTTAAAAACATTTATAAAATTCCAATTAAGTTCTTAAAAATCAAAGAATGGTAGCTTTTAAAAATGTATCTTTTATTATTGAATTTGTGATGGAATTTTAAAAGATACACATGCCTATTTAAGTTATTCTAAAAGAAATGCTTAACCATTTATGTAAGAAAGGGCTCATTAATGCTTTCTAAAAAAAAAAAAAGAAAGAAAGGGCTCATTAATGTCCATATTCATTATTTTGTCTCTTTTTTTTTTTTTAATATTTAGGACTTTTAGAATATTTCATCGTAAATATGAGGTAAATATTCAAACTTACTATTTTTTAAACGATTTTAAGTAGAGACGATGACTTGACCCAAATTGTCGTTGTGTGGTGGGCATTTATATAGAGAAAATTCAAGTACTAAAAAGATTCTTGATGTTGTAATTTGTAAAGACATAAAGGGGCAAAATAGTCAATGTAGAAACCTTAAAGCGAAAATTCTAGATTATAATATACGTATTGGAAAAGATATGAGTTTTCTAAAACAATGTAAACGTGTTGGTTTTAGAAATAAGAAAGAAAAAACTAATATTTTATTCGAGTATAACTTAATAGATAATATATATATACTACCACTATAAATATTAATAGTTCAATCCTTCAACATCATAAATATATTTTTTCAAATTTTTTCGAGTTCAACAATATGTTTTCACGACTATTTGGTCAAAAAAAATATACCTTAACTAGTTGAATTGTGTTTTGTTTGGCTTAACATGAAAATGTTAACTAAATCAAAAACAATGTAAAAGGAAATGTCCATCCAAATGTGGAGATTCTCCCCCAAATAAAATTACAATATTCTTAGAATTAGTTTTAAACTTATAGTATTTTTAGAATTTCTTTTTTAAAATATAATATTAAAATAAAAAAATCCCGGTAATCTGCCTGTGCCTATCAAAAGAGATGTAAATAATTGACTTTTTCATAGCCTGACGTGGCAGTTAACTTGAATCCTACGTGCAAATAATTACTCCCAAAAAAAAAAAAATTCGAATTTATAAGGGAAGTTACAAAATCAGTTTCTGTTTTTAAAATAAAATATTATTAAATTTAAAATAACTTAAAAGAGGAATAAAACTTTTAACTTTCTAAAAAATTGCTTTGAACAATTTCTTGATATATTTATTTTTAAGTTTATTTTATGATTAAACGATAAGTAATAAGTAAATAAAAAAAAGATTTCTTTCAAATAATTCTTCCTGACTGCAAATTTAAGACACTAGAGCTTTTTAGGTATATTTTCTGAATTTCATAAATAAGTTTTATTTAAAACACTTTCTGAGAAAGACTATTTTTTTCTTATGTATTCATTTGGTCGGTATACTTTATAAATTAAATTATTAATATACAATAAAAGCCCTATTAGTCCACTCCCACCTGTTATTGAACTCCAAAAGAAAAAAAAAATTGTTACTTTATTTACTCAATTGTTTGTTTTTTGGGACTAAACTGTATTTGCTCAATTACTTAATGCAAAAAAGGATATGATATTATTAGATGTTTTAGATTAAAATATAATTTAATCCTTAGGTACTATGTCTATTTATTTTCCAAACTTTAATAAATTTTAGGGGGAAAAAATCAATGTTTACACTCTAAATTTGCTATGGTGTCCACCTTTTTATCCTAAACTTTTAATTCATTAAATACAACTTAAACAATTGTTATAATATCACTCTTTCATTCAATTTCCACTAAAATTTCCAACTAATTTTAATAAATAGCAAGTAAAAGTTTCTCAAAATTCATCAATTTAAACAAAAATCAAGCACGGCACACAATTAACTCAGTTAATACCCAAAATCAACCATTTGACAAATATTTTAAAACTTACAAATTTTAATAAAAATCAAACTACAGACTGTTCCAAAGTTGTTTTTCTCTAAAGTTTTATTAATTTTAAACTAAACATATGTTTTATTATTTATTAAATAGTCATATGAATATTTTGTTCAACGATTTTTCAAATGGAAGTATATTAAAAGGTAAAATTATAGCACCAATTCAAGTTTACGTAAAGGTTACTACTTATCAAAGTATAAAATTCAACTGATAAAATTGAAAATTTAAGGTAAAAAGGGATAGTTATGTTGTTTAATAAGAAACTATATTTTATTTTTAAACAGAATGGTTTATTACATTCTTTAATTGTTAATACCGTAGACCATAAAACGACGTGGCTCCAGAATTCAAAAAACAGAACGAATCCCCCGAGAAAAACAACATGAAGATCAAATATTAAAAAAATCAAAGAGTAGATTAGGTGCGAGGGGCAACTAAAAAGAATAATATGCTGCTGCTGCGGGTCAAAAACAAGAATAACTGTTGACTTCAACAAGTCTAATTAGGCGTACCCGTTCATTATTATATATTTCAATTAATCTCGATTGCCGCAGCAATTCAATTCCCATTTCTAGATCAATGGGCAGCTTGTTGTCTCTATCCCAGATTGGTAAACAACGGTTTATCGAAAAAAAGATGTCAAAATTAAAGTTTCTAATAAGCAATTTGATCCCGTGCCGCCTCATCTTTCTTTATAGTTTTTTCTTCTCTGCGAATATACAAATTTCACTATTTAGCTCGTTTGAAATCAACCCCTTCGACCGATTTTTCAATAAAAAAAAGAAGGGGCAAAGAAATCTCATGGGCTTTGATAACTTTGATTAATATTAGCTAATTTGTCGGCTTCTGTTCTGGGTGTAAAATTCTCTCTGGGTATTTTTCAATTCGCTAGACAAGTCAGAGAAAACTTAGCTTCGGAAATGGTGGGTGCCCACTGTGGACCGTGGAATTGGCTTTTAAATCATCAGGGAAGAAGGAATCTGAATGGAGATTGTGTGAGTGAGATTGAAGGGGCAAGCATGATTAGAGAAGTAAAGGGGCGATTGGACAATAAGCGGCGGCCGGAGTTCTCTGGGATTATAGTCGACGGCGGGGGTGCACGGTGGCCGGACGGCGGCGACGTAGAGTCGGCCAAATGGAGATGCCATTTGGTTGCCATCCATGCCTGTGAAGATTCAGGTACTGTTTTGTTTCGTTTTCTTCTGCTGCATGCACAGCAACTGTTGGACTGAATGTCCATGATCAAGCTTTTGAATGAAAACTAGTACAGGGTGTTTTGATTTTCTGATTTCTAATCTTCCCCAGAAAATCTTCCAAAGTTCAGCAAAAGCTTCCCTGTGATGAAAATGGTGAGTGAAAAGTGCAGCCGCCAATCAGATGTAGTTTGTTTGTTTGCCTATTGAACCATTTTAGTGCTTTTTGATGAGCAGTTGATTTATTGAGTGCTTGTGTTTCAGAATGATCTCAGGGGTTCAAATTCAAGGGAAACTTTTGCTAAGAAAGTGCTTAAAAGACTAGCTAAGCAGAGAGCTGTGACAGTGATGTTAGAATTCGACCCGACCAGTCCGCTGGGGTAGGTTAAGTTATGAACATCACCATTTTAGCATGTTGGTTTGAATTTATTTTTATCTAACTTTACATTGGAAATGATCATCCAGGAATTGGGTCTCACTTGCCAACTGCTATGCCAATCAACTACGTGCAACTGGTATTGTGCTGCTTGTCCACAAGGGAAAGACCATCTTTAAAAGGCAGTCAGTTGATCAGTTTAGAGGTTTGAATTGCATCTTGAAGATTATCTACTTTTAACTTCTTAAAGGTTTACTGTTACATAAAATTTTCAGGTTTTCAACTAGACTTAAGGCCTGAGTTCTATTTCAGTGAAGTTAATACTACCTCCAGAGATGCAAAGCCATCAAAGGAAGATAATGAGTTCCTCACAGTTGGTGCATCTGAAGATGATCAGGATGCTGAAACGAACTCAAGAAATGGCAATGTAAACAGTCAGAATAGGAAAGCTCTTCTGGGTTCGATTTCTGTAGTCCGAAGACAGCTTCCAGAATCAAATCTTGGTTGGCCCTTTCGACGGGAAAGTTCTCATGGAGGTCAAGAGGATATAAGAAAAGGAGCTAGAAATGTTTCTGTGGTTCAATGGGTAATGAGCCTGCCTTGTAGATCAGTTGCAGAGTTACCAAAAGACCAGAATGATATGGCTTTGGAAAGACCAGATATTTCTTTTAAAAACGAATCTGAGGGGATTGAAGAAACCAGACCTCCGTTGAGTCAGAACTTTGGAGATGAGGCTGGAGACAGTAATGAAAATCTAAAAGACAGTGAATTTAGTAATGAAGTTAACCACAGAGCAAAAATGGCCCTTTCAGTCTCTTTTATTGTGAAAGAATTGCAACAAGAGACACCCGGTTGGCCTCTAAGACCCGTAGCTCTTTCCAAATGGTCAGATTCATTGCAAGAATCAGAGGAAACAAGCATACAAGAAACAGAATCAGAGATGAGGGTGTCTAACCAAACAACTGACACAAATTTGGAGCACCAGATCAGTTGGGTTTCAAATTATTCAAATGAGCGAGAAGAAAGGGCGATTGTTAATCCTTCCAAAGAAATGATTATTGAGAATAAAGTTCTTGAAATTGTATCCAAGCAGCTGGAACTTCCCTTCAATATGAATCAATCAGTTTGTAAGTGGTTCAGCTATGCAGAGCTAAAGATGGCAACTTCAAATTTCTCCGCAGGTTGGTCAATTTGATCTTGGGGCATATATATCATATGATACATTAGCTTTATTTCAATCACCAAAGTATTCTGATTTATTGGGTATAGTTTCATTCCTGAACATTGTATTTAATAATTAAACAGAAAATCTTATTGGAGAGGGAGGATGTAGCATTGTACACAGAGGATGTCTTCCAAATGGAAATTCCGTTGTGGTAAAAGTTTTGAAATCATACAAGGGAGCTCGGGAGGACTTTTTTTTGGAAATATACATCATTTCCTCAATCAAAAACAAACACATCACACCTCTTATTGGTGTATGCATGGAAAACGATTGCCTTATTTCAGTATACGACTACTTTTCCGAAGGGAGTTTGGAGAAAAATTTACATGGTGATTCTATGACTTCCATGGATTTTCTTCTATTTCATTTTGCATTGTACTTAGAATTGTGTGAATCGTTTTATGAGGCAGGTCCTAGTGGAAGATGTAAATTTCAATGGGAAGCGAGGTTCAATGTAGCTGCTTCTGTTGCTGAGGCATTAAACTACCTTCACAACGAATGTTCTCCGCCCATTATTCATAGAGATGTTAAATCTTCAAACATTCTTCTCTCTGAGAAGTTCCCACCCCAGGTGATACTTCTAACACGTCGTACCAAATCATCCCAGAAAATAGATCTCTAGGCAATTATGTTTCTAGTGATGTAGAACGTTGCCTGAAAAATCTATAACCATATTAGTACTCCTGTTGCAGCTATCCGATTTTGGGCTAGCCATGTGGGGGCCAACAGATTCATCATATGTAATAAACACTGATGTGGTAGGGACATTTGGATATATAGCTCCAGAATATCTAATGCATGGAAGGGTCAGTGACAAAATAGACGTTTATGCCTTGGGCGTCGTCCTTCTCGAACTTTTGTCGGGCAGACGTCCTATTGATTTCGGTGTTGCTGAAGGACAAGGAAGCTTAGTTCTGTGGGTAATAACTTGGTCCTTTCTCGTTATGGCCCCTGCTTAGTTTTTATCATATTTACTTTTCTTCAAAGTACTTTCTGCCTCTTACTACTTTCAAGTTCGTAACCATCTTAAAATGATACTCACAGGCTAAGGAAGTGTTACGCAGTGGGGATCCTAAGGAATTAATAGATCCAAACTTGGATATAAACTTCAATGATGTTCAGGTTCAAAGAATGGTTTCGGCAGCAACCCTTTGCATTAATCCGTCGGCTCGGCTACGTCCAAATGTGAGCGAGGTAATAAAATTGGAGCTATCCATTATTTTTTGCTATTTAGGTTTTGTTTTGTGAAATAAGAGTTCATTTATATTCCTATCCTGCAGTTTTTCCATTTATTATCATTTGCAACAAGTTATCAATTTTGTTTAGAAAACTTTAGCGTTTATCTGTCAGGGTGAGGCCAAAAGTCTCCCCTACCCTCAGTTTATCAGTTGGGTTAAGGTTGGATCAAAAGACATTTTGGAGTTTGGACCCAACTCAAGATATTTAAGGTTGCAAATTTATCCACGATAAGTGACCATGATGGATTGAGTGAAATCATTTATCCTCATTCTACACATTGAAGAACAGTAGTTAGCATCATATTTTATTTTATGAAAATTATCACTCCAAGAACTTCTAATTAGTTTTCCGGGGTGTTCATTTTATTACAAGTAAAAAGAGTTTTTTTGTAATTAATAAATTTAGGTTAGTTGGGCTCGGCCGAACGAACCTAATTATAAATGAAATTTTAAACCAACCCGACTTATTTGAACTTAAACAAATTTAAACAAGATAACCTATCCCTTCCTGCAGATGAGTTTTTCAGGAATCTGGTTTCTAAACACTCCTACCCATCAATGGAATTTCGAAAGAACATTCATGCAGCCTCACAGCAAAATAAATAACATGTTTCAGACATATATAGAATTTTAAAAAACTCTTAAAAAGCTTATAAACTGTTAAATAATTTCTTACAAATTTGTGGTTCCCACAAATTATCATTTTTACTAT
>JAOANK020000078.1:1096928-1107482 GCA_026257165.2 Telfairia occidentalis
TTTTTGGAATAAGTTTTGAAACTACAATATTTTTGGAATTTCTTTTATAAACAACAATATTAAAATAAAATGTCCGGCGATGTTCCATTCATGAGTATTAATCAGTGTTATATCTCCTATTCTTTCTTCCTTTGATTCTCTCCAATCTTTCCATCTTGTTTATATATTTATACAAAAAAATAGAAGTATCTATTGAGTATTCAACAATCTAATTTCTTTAATACATATTTAATTCAATTTTTCATTTAATCAACAATAGTTCTTTGTACTAAAAAAAAATAATAGTTTTTTCTTTTCCTCTTCCTTATATTTGGTTTCATACACTTCCCTTCTTTTTTGTTTTTTCAATTCCACTTTCATAAGTTTAAGGCCACTTAAATAAATAAATAAATGAATGTGTACAATAAATAAATAAATAAATAAATAAAAATGTTTCTTTCGCTCCCATTTGGTTAAGGGGCGTATATTACATCACACTAAAAAAAGGGATAAACTAGGTATTAAGTATAAAATATAGAATAAATTTGTCTAAAAAAAGTTTGTTCAACATCTGTACTTTTATATAGATAAATATAAATATAAATTGATACATATAGTTTATAGACAGATTTTAAATCTTTTTCTCTCTTCTCCTTATGTTTCCATGGCAAAAAAGAATCATAAATTTGAAATTTTAAAGGACTTCAAGAATGTTGATGATTATTCATTAATTCTATTTTTTAATTGCTAAGTTAATATTCATTAAACATGGAAAAATAATCACTCTTTCTCCTTCCTATCTTTTCCTCCTTAAAAAGAAATAACAAAAAGAGAAGGGTAAAATAGAGAGAGAGTTTCTCCTCATTGCCCCATTTATATATAGTATCGGTATATACATATATATATATATATATATATATATATATTTGAAAAAATGCTACCAAATCTAAAATTTCATACCGATTAAATTATAAGTTTGATTTCTGATTTTTCAATTTTGTGTCTAATAACTTCTTGTTGTTAATTTTATTATTTAAGGATTACCTGATAGGATCATTTCACACTTAAATCTTATAAAAACTTATTAGACACCAATATTAGAAATTAGAGATTCCTTCAAATATTTTTAGAAGTACATGAACCAGCCAAATGAACATATACTTAAAAGTTCAAAGTTCTATTGGAATAGGTACTAATTTATGAACAACAATACTTACCAAACTAATTCACTGTGTGCACCAGGAATCCTTGCACCCACCATTTAATGTTTGACATGTGTTTATTTTTTTTTAAAAAAAAGAAAAAATCTCTCTCTCTCTATTTTTCTACGTTTTCTTCTTCTAATTGTAAAAATAATTGAATATTACATACTTACTCAATAATTTTCTACTCTTGGCCCAGTTAGTAGTCAACTATTGTCCAAACTTAAGTATAATTATATTTAACTGAACATGATTATATATATAGTCTTAGTGAAATTTTTATTGGAATAGGCCGCCACAATATGTGTGGCTGGCGTGATTTTACATTGCTAATGAAAGTATGAGAAAAGAAGTTGTAAAAGTAATTCAAATTCTATATTAATAGTTGTTAATTTACATTCACATTGTAGTAGTGTTACGCAATAATTTTTCATATTTATAATAATTATAATAATAATATCTCAAAGATCAGAAATGTATATCCACTCCCATTACTATAAATTCTCACACAAGGCTTCATTCTAGGGCATGCATTTGGGTTGTTCAAGCCAAACACGTCCAGAGCTCTCCAATGGCGTCCGTTGGCCTTGTGCCCATCCTTCTCTCTTCCATACCCTTCATTTCCATCCTTTTTACCCTCTTTCAGAAATGGAACAACCCACATGGGCTTCCATGGAATTGGCCCATTTTAGGAATGATTCCAACAATCATCCGCCATATCCACCGAATCCATGACCGTATTACTGAAATCCTGCAAGCAACAGAAGCCTCCACTTTTTTCTTCAAAGGCATTTGGCTCACCGACACCAGCTTCTTAATGACCGTCGATCCCGCCAACATTCACCACATCATGAGCACCCACTTCCTAAATTACCCAAAAGGCCCTCACTTCAACTACATTTTCGACGTTCTCGGCAACGGTATTTTCAACTCCGACTCCGATTCCTGGAAAATCCAACGCAAAATCGCTCAGTCCTTGATCGTCCACGACCGCCGCTTCCTCCACTTCATGGCCGAATCCGCCGCGCAAAAGGTGGAGACGGGGCTGATTCCGGTGCTCGATTTCGTATGCCGAAATGGGAATGGGATTGTTGATTTGCAAGATTTGTTTCTGAGGTTGGCGTTTGATTCTACTTGCATGATGGTAACTGGGTTTGATCTGAATAGTTTGTCCGTAGATTTTCCGGAAATACCCTTCTCCAAGGCCATGGATGATGTTCAAGAAGTGCTTTTCCTTCGCCATTTGTACCCGAAAGTGTATTGGGAGTTGCTGAAGAAGCTGGGGATTGGAGAGGCAAAAAGGATGAAGAAGGCTTCTGATACCATAGATCGAATCATTGCGGAGTTGATGGCTGTCAAAAGAGAGCGTCTCTTGCAAGCTCGTGAGTTCAAACAAGACCTACAAGCTCACAATGGCGCTGATTTGATCACATGGTATTTCTTTTTGTTTTTGTTTTGTGTTGATTACACCCAACTCAGAAGCTTGAATTTTAAAAAAGTGTTGTCGTCTAATGACTTAATTTTATAGAAACAACAATACTTCCTTGAAAGTCGGTCAGTAGGAATTTCTTTGCACTAAATTTTTGATAGATAGGAGATAGAGAGAAGAGCGATGCCGCGTCCCTACTATATGTCTTGGACTACCATTCAATTTTTGACAAATAGAGAAGAGAGATGCAAAAAAGAAGAATTGAAAGATTTTTTTTTAGTTTTTTTTTTCTTCAAAACAATAAATATAGTTATCAATCAGAGGAAAAAAAAATATATTCATGGGTGAGTAGATAGGTATTATTAAAAAAAAAAAAAAGACTAATTCTACTTTTTTTTTTTTTTTTAAAAAAAAATACCTATAAAAAACTTAGTGGATAGGCAGTAGAAATTTCTACTTCAATTTACATGATACTTAAATTTTAAAAGTTTTTCTCATAAATCAATAAATAACCAAAATAAAAAAAGTTTAGAGTACTAATTATTAATATTTTTTAATTTTAAAGACTTATTAGACCCAAAACATTAGGGTTTAGACCTGTATTAGACATTTCTAGAGTGGAATCTATTAGCTAGACATAATCTTAAGAGTTTAAGGACCAAACTACTTTAATCTTTTATGGATATTTTCACACATAACATCAAAATTGTGTTAAATTATTACTTAACCCAAAAGCATGAGTTGATAGATTTCAATATATACCTATTTTTTAAAATTAAATATTATGCTCTAATATCCTATTAAAGGTGTGTTTGATATGATTTTTAAACTGTTTATTGATAGAAAAAAATATTTTTAAAAAAATTAACAGTGTTTAGTTAGAATTTCGAAAAGTAATTTTAACTAATTACAAATGCTTTTTAGAATTTTTAATAATAAAAAATGGTTTGAAACTGTATAAAAACATATAAAATACATTTAATTTTTTTTTAAAACTAAGTATTTAATTAATTTTCTTGAAAAAAAAAACGCTTATATAATAAATGTTTTACTTAAAAAATATTTTTTTAAAAAAATTATACCAAAAATACACTAAATAACCGAACTCAAAAAAACTTGAGTCAGAAAGGTTTTGATATATATTTAATCTTTTATGTATATTCTTAAGACAGAATCTCTCCTACTTATTATATATATGTATGTATAACCCAAAAGCTTAAACTATATATATTTCATAAAATTAACACAAATTTTTTTATGTTCAGACATTATGCAAAAATTTTCCTGCACGAGTGCTTATAATATATTTAATCTTTTTATCAGGTACATGGTTAACGAAGAGAACCATGAGTTGGAATGCAACGACAAGTTCTTGAGAGACACGGTATTAAACTTCATGATTGCAGGGCGAGACGCTTTCAGCGTATGTCTTTCCTGGCTGTTCTTCAGCCTCTCCAAAAACCCAACTGTAGTACCAAAAATCCGAGAAGAGCTGAAAGGCATAGCAACAACAGAGAAATTAGATGAGATCAAAGAACCTGACGGTGGACGACCAAGAATATTCAGCATGGAAGAGGTGAACAACCTTGTGTACTTGCATGGAGCCATATGCGAAACGCTGCGTTTGTATCCACCGATAGCATTTCAGCACAAATCTCCGGTGGAGGCCGACACGCTCCCGAGCGGCCACCGGGTGAAGCCGAACACCAAGATCCTCTTCTCGCTGTACGCATTGGGAAGAATGAGGCGTGTTTGGGGAGAGGATTGCGATGAGTTCAAACCGGAGAGATGGATTTCGGAGAACGGGACGATAAAGCGAGAGCCGTCGTATAAGTTCTTCAGCTTTAATGCAGGGCCGAGGACTTGTTTGGGGAAAGGAGTGGCGTTTTCCCAGTTGAAAATTGTTTCAGCCGCCATTATTCATAACTACGATATTCAAGCTGTTGAAGGTGACAATAATAATGTTGTTGTTGCTCCAGCTGCTTCTGTCATACTTCACATGAAGAAGGGGTTCAAGGTTAGGGTTTCAAAAAGAGATGGCAGCCATGAATAATGAATGCTTCATTTTTATGGAGCTGTTTGGATATATATATTATGTATACATATAATGTGCACGGTAATGTGTATTTCAATTCGAAATGTATGGAAGAAATAGGTTTCGTTTCGTGTGCGTCCAAGTAATATAAAATTAAAATTAGATGTAGTGTTTTGGGTTTATGGAAATAATAATTTTATAAAATATGTGTATGATTTCGATTTTAATTATTTTTTATTCTCTCAGTTTAATTAATTAGCTTATCATGTATTCTGCTGTAGGCGTGTTCATTCACGAGGTTTAGGCAGGAAATGATTATTTTGTTTTTATTTGGAGGTTTAGAAATTTCTCCTTTGCCTCGTACGCATACTGATGTAATCATGTAAATGAAGATTAACTATGTAATGGTGAATTTCTTAAAAAAATTATTCAATTGAGATTTTTCTAATTAAAAAAAAAAATAAACGAGGAATAATTCTCTACCGGGAATCCAATTCCCATGAGGAATTTGAGCCTCAATCCCTACAAAATTGATTGAAGAATTTTGCAGCGTAGAATGACATGGGTCTCGCTCCGTGAACATCCCTACTTGCACGTGGAATAGGGTAGTTTTAAATTGGAAGTTTAATTTTTCATTGTGGCTTTGATTTAAAATGAGTTTCAATGATGAAAATTTTTATGAGGAAAAATTTGATAATGTCAATCATATAAGTGAAACATTTTGTTTGAGTTTGGAAATTTCAAATTTAGAAATAGTTTTATTATTGTTGATGAAAAAGGAAATGCTTAATGGTATGAAATCGAAGAGAGAGCAGAGAAGATTTTTTCAGCTTCGATTAGATAATTGTTTTCACAAAAGTTTTTACTCTTTTACAGCAAAAATGTATGGGTTTATTTTTTTTTTTTCATTTTTTGGGAGTTGCGAAAGTGTGTTAATGTTTGTTCTCGTCTTCTGTTATGTACGTATTTGATTTCATATAAAAGATTTGGGTTTAGAAATTTAGCGTGCTGTAACAGTGAAATGATCTGCAAGATACGGTTAAATATTTTTTAAGAAGAGAGAAGAAAAAAAGTTGAATTCATGACTTCTCGATCGTGAAAATATGTTTGAGTTACGACCGATTTGACGAAAAAAAAAAAAAGGTTTTGAGTCTCTAAAAAATCTCGGGATATTTATGGGTCTTTAAGTGGTAGGCATGGGCGAATGTAATTGTTTTAATAATTACAACAGTTTAGCTGCTTTCAATTTTTACTACTTTGTGTCGGCTCGGATTTAATTGGCAGGTAGGTTTGTATAGTTTAGATTTGAATATTGAAATATAAATTAACATGAAGAAGAATACTATATATTATAGAAAATTGGTTTTATGTAGTTTGTGTTTGAATTGTGAATTTGTGTTGAAATAAAATCTTTGAGATGCAAACATAACAATCTGAGCTTATGTGCCAAACTGAATGAAATCGAATGTAGCTCAACTAATTAAAGACATATCTCTTTGACTAAGGGGTCATGATCAGTTTGAATCTTCCTTACTTCCATATATTGTTGTACTAACAAAAATATAAGCTTATGTAGCTTAAATTTATGTACTTTATGAGAGAAGTAAATTTAAAATTAGGAATAACAAACTTATGTAGTAAGGGTTGGCCTAATTTCATAACTCCTAGTTATATAAACTCGATTTATGGTCAAATCGAGTATAACTCAACTGGTTAAAGACATATCTCTAACCAAGAGATCATAAGCTCAAATTCTCCTACTTCATATATTGTTGAACTCAAAAAAAAAAAAAAAAAAAACTCGATTAATGAGTCAAATTCTTTCATATATTGGATTGGGTAATAGGTCAAGATGCTACATTTTTGAAACTCCAAGTCCTTCACTCTCTCCTCCATAAAAGCCATTAACTTCAGTGGGAATAGTTAATTGTATAGGACCCATTTTCATGCATAACTTTGTTCAATCCAAACGTGGGTGGTAGGGGCCCACATACAAACCCAATAACTTTTTGTTTTTGTTTTTTTTTTTTGTTTTAAATATGCATATGAAATGTATATTTTTTATAATAATTTTTTTTTTCTGTAAATGCTATTTTTCAGTTTGGGTTTTCTCTGAATTATAAATGCACAAAAATATTCTTTTTACAGACCATGTTAATGATAAGAAATTTAAAATTAGACTACAAACATATAACTACGATTTTTTTAGTACAATAAATGTGAGGTAAAAATTTGAACCTTCGATCGCAATGGAAGGAATAAAAGCGTCAACTAAATTATATTCACCAAAGGCAGAGCAAAAAAACTTTCATAGGAAGAGACAAAATTTTACATTCTAACATTTTAGATATATATAATCTTTCAACTTTAAAAATTTAGGAGGGGAAACTAGACCAAAAAAAAAGGGTAAAATCTTCAAATTTTCTATATAATTTTCCTTTGCAGTAAAGATGATCTACAATGACAATTGTCCTCATTTCTTCTTGGCTGTGCTATGCATATAATTAGAATTAGAAGATCATCTGAATGTAGTCTATATTGATATTTACATAACTGTGCAACTCGATCGGTTGGAGGGTTAACTTTAGGAATAATGGAATCTTAAAAAATATATTTTACAGTCGAGATATTCTTAAACTGATGACAAAAATATGTAATTTTATCCCAGTGACAAAATTGTGAGGTCAAACTCATGTTACCCCGAAGCTAAAATCTGCCACTTGTCAAAATTGCCCTTTTTGTTATTATCTTGAGGAGTGCAAAAGTTAGAGCTTCTTTGTCCCACATCGCCCAGTTCCCGAATGAAGAAGTCCAATAGACGCTATAAATAAGGAGAAGCTGTGACGTAACAATTCATACCTTTCTCGGCCTTTTGGCTAAGATCAAGTGTAGTATCTGTTCTTATCAGTTTAATATCTGATACGTGGGCCATCGGCCCACATGATATTAAATTTATTTTTCTAGGGGGAAGGGCCCATCACGGTAGCTTGCTGCTGGGGCCCTTCAAGCGTCGCCTTGGCGTTGCACTACAGCCCAGGCCTGGCGCACCCCTCCATAGCTTAGTCCAAATTAAATTATATTCATTAGATGATTTATTTGATCCCGTGTCGAACATTTTATTTTTCGAATGGGCTTTTTCTAGTTTAAGTTTCTTCAAATGAAATGTTTGTACTAAGGGTTGTTCAAAGAATTGATGGTATATTGAACTGAACCAAAAGAATTGATGATCTATTGAACTGACACCTAAGTTTGGAAAAGTTAAATAATTTTAAAAATAATTATAAGATGTAATTTTGATCTGAAATCGAATCAACCCTTCAATAGTCTATTAAAGTGATTCGTTGCTTTTATATAATTTTGTTGAAGTGGTAGAATACTTTTACACAAGGTTGTAAAATAATTTCTTTTACTCTATAATTTTTACATGGATAAAAGGAATCTGATTTTGATAGCAAAAAAGAAAGCAATGTGTGGCTAAAGTAGAAATATTTATTGTAGATGGAACAATGGATCAGCCCTACAGCCCATTCCTTAAAAAAGGCTCAGATCCTCACCCAATAGAGAGCGCAATTTCTATATTGCTATAGTGTACTAGGTTCAGCTAAAGAAACTATTTAATATTAATTTAATACTTATATATATATATGTTTTTTAAAGGCACATTATTTATATACTTGCGTGGTAAAAAATATTTACTTGTTTTATATTGTAATAGTGGATGTGATTAAAAAAGTCTCTCTCCTCCACTCGATCAATGGGTCACTCTTATTTGAATTGTAATGAAATGAAGTGGTGGTGGCTATTATTTTCAAAAGCTCATTTTTTTTGTAAATAAATTTATGAGATCCCCATCCAATTGTCAATTTAATTTGGTTGTGTCGAGAAAATCCAAAGAGTAGTAGTTATTGTGTAGGAGAAGAGGGAGAGAGAGAGAGAGGCTGAAGGCGGCAGACAACTGGTGGTTGATAAAGACGGTAGGGGAAGAAGGAAGATGCGGTGGAGGTGTGGAGGATGGCGTAAAAAAGAGAATGAGGTGGGGGAGATTTTTATTATTTTTCCTGCCACATGATCTATTAAAATATTATAAAGATGAATATTTTTATCACATAAGGCATAAATAATATAAATTTAATATTAAATTGACATGTCGACATCGTCCTAATTAGCATTATGTTAGAGTTATTAATTATTCTATTATGTCCAGAACTAAAAATGAACATTAATGAAAACTCAAAATTAAGAAAATAGCATTTTCAAACCTAAAAACTAAAAAGATACAAAAAGTAAAACTTTAAAGTCAAAGTGTAACATTTTTAAAATATAGTAACTAAATGAAAACTAAATTAAAAAACTGAAGAGTCAAAATCATATTTGTTATAGGTAGAAAAATGAGATATGAGATAGGAGTTAAGGGAGACTTAGTCCAATAAAGACTTGAGTTCAGGACCAATCTCTTTAAATCGAGAGAAGCTCGACCCAAGTAGTTTAGCTCGGTTAACTTTGGAATGACCGAACCCAATTTGAGTTTAACCCAAAAAAGAAAGTTTGGGCAACCTACCGAGCTAATTAAGGAGGTCGATCAAACCGACCTCTCGAGCAGGGAGTGGCGGAGCGACCAGCTCCTCTGGAAGGGGTCAGGTGGTGGAGTGGCCGGCCAAGCCGACCACCCTTTGCTGGTTTGGTCGGTTGAGCTGACTTTGTAATTGAGAATGATCGAAACGCTTATAATCATAATAGTGGCCGGATCTATAACGCCCGTAATGTCTGTAATTAATTGCATGATCATCAAGTCAGTGGTTACGCACATGACAGCAATTACAAGCTCTACAACCAACGAGCATCCTTATAAATGAGGAGTGAAAAAGAGCATGTTGGAAATAAGCAGTTCAAACTGATCTCTCTTGTGTTAAGTTTTTTCTAGAACCCGAGCTATCTTGAACGTCAGAGTGTCGGTAGCTTAGCACTACATGGGTACGCAGTTGTTCTACTCTGCAAGTGCACAGTTACTTTCATCCCAGATAAACAAATTGAATTTAGGCATCAACAATATTTTTCCCAATTACTCATTTCACCATTTGAACTGATTAAGGTTTATTATTTTATTTTATTAATTTTTTGAGAACGACCTGATTAAGTTATTGCTTTGTGCATGTATATATATATTAAAAATAATTCAAACCATCCTTGGTGTAATTTGAATCCTGAACCATTATAATTACTTTGTTTTTGTGGGTCACTCGACATGAAGCAGTAGATTTTCAACCTCTTCAGTCCTTAATTACTAATAAAATTTGGTGGGTACAGGCTTTAATTTAGGTAATAATTTTGTTTGGATGTCCCATATCTCACTCTCCTCCAATTACTATTATAAATGCATAGGTTGTTGAAAGCAATAGAGATGGATATGGCCCTATTCATCTATCAATGCACCAAGGACTGAGATAGAAATGGAAGTTTTCCCATAAGGAGTGAGATAGAAGGGAAAGTTTTCCCTTTAGATTCACAGCTTAAGATCCCTATAAATGGTGATGTGAATTGTGAAGTGACATGATTTATGGTAAAAGAAAGAAGGTTTAAACTATATTTTAGTCTCTAAACTTTTAAAATAGTTGTTTTTGTTACTAAATTTTTTATGTTTGTTTCATTTTGGTTCATTCACGAGATTTTTAAAATGTCTGCTTTGGTCTCTAAATTTTCAAAAAGTAACAATTTTGTTCTCTATCTTTTTAAAAAATAAAAAATAAACTAATGACATATCTTCAAATATATATATAAGTATGTTAAAGTAAACATATATTTAAGTCACATAAGTCGAAATAGAAGAAAAATAAAATATAAAGATAAGATGGAAGATAAGTATATGTTTTTCACATTTTGTTATGAGAATATATAGCCCTTTTATAGAGGGG
>JAOANK020000078.1:1121721-1131948 GCA_026257165.2 Telfairia occidentalis
GGGATACTCTCAGTTCAGCTCTCTCATGGTTTTTCTTCTGTATTTCAAACAATCCATTAGTTGAAGCAAAGATAAGGGAAGAGCTCACATGTTCGTCAGAGTCTAATATTTTCCATTGAAGAGCTAAAGAAGCTCGTTTACCTTCACGGGACTTTATGTGAAACACTTAGACTTTATCCTCCGGTCCCATTTCAACATAAAGTCTCTCTACAACCTGGCATCCTTCCATCTGGTCATCATGTCAATCCCAAAACAAAGATTCTGTTTTCATTATATTCATTGGGAAGAATGAGTGATGTGTGGGGAAAAGATTGCTTGGAGTTCAAACCAGAGAGATGGATTTCAGAAAAAGGAACAATCAAACATGTGGCATCTTCCAAATTCTTGGCCTTTAATGCAGGGCCAAGGACCTGTTTGGGGAAAGAAGTGGCTTTTACTAAGATGAAAATAGTTGCAGCTGCCATTATTCATAACTACAACATTATTCAACAAACACGGCATCAAGTTGTTCCAAATCCTTCCATTATTCTTCAGATGAAACATGGATTCAAGGTCAAGATTACCAGAAGATGGACTTGAACTTGAATGAAGAAGAAGCAAATTTTCTTATTCAGCTAAGCTTTTTCAGGTAAAGATGAAGAAAATAAAAGCAAGTACACACATCAACCATACCCTGCTAAGAAAAAAGAAGCTAGTTACGTAAAAGTTACTACTAGTAGGAAATGGGTCCAATATATGTATATTTATGTTGTCACATGGTCATGTTTCAATTCAACTAAAAATATGAGTAGAATTCATATAGTTATTAAATATAGTATTAATAAACCACATGATGAAATAATTATAATAGCACAAGACATGAGTGTGTTATTATTTGGTTTTATACAATATATAGATGCAATATAATGAAATTGTGTTTTGTTTGAACTTATTACTGTTTTTAGGTAGCTTTACAAAATCAAATTCGTAAAATAATTTAGAGTTTTTTTTTTGTTTTTTTTTGGTTCATCAGGTTTATGGCTTGTTTTGATTTCATGGTAGTCTTATTGTACCTTTGAAACATTAGATTTTAATTTTTAATTTTTTTAAATTAAAAAATAAGAAAATAAAATTTATAAAATTTTCAAAATTTTCAAACCTAACAATTTATGGGCCATGCGATTTTTTGCTCAATCCATGTACACAAACACAATCGATCTTCTCGTTTAGCAAATGAATAATATTTATGGCATCTCTCTCTACCATATGATCCATCTATCGTTCTCTTCTAGGATCAATTTCGATGGTCAATTTTATGTTTTGTCTATTTATTTTATAAGTAAACATCTACGTTGAATACATTATTGACATCGTAAAAGTAATTTTATTTAAGTCATATTGACTGTCAATTCGAACGTAGTGTAATAGATAAAATATCTATTGTCATCGTAAAAATCGATGATTCAGTCATCCAATCCACATAATTATTAAATTCAAAAAAAAGAAACACATCTAACTGCTCACATGTAGTAGATCCCGTTGCCAACATTTATTTAAATTAGTTACTAAAAGTATAATAACAAAGGTTAAAGTAGTTTTTTATTCAAAGTGGATTAACAAAGATATAATATTTAAATGCTTTTCTTCGTTCCACAATTACAAATCGAGGAATTGAAAAGTCACTTTATGCTAGTTTTATCTACTGAATTATGCTCGAATTAGCCACAATATTTGAATGCTAAGTCATTTAATTCGGTGTCAACTTGAGCATAATTTAACTTAACTAGTTAAAGATATATTTTTTCGACCAAAACGTCGTGGATTTGAATCTCTAATTCATATATTTTTTAACTAAAAAAATTCAATTGATTTGGTAAATTTGAAAATATATATACACGCGCGGATGGGATGAGATACCTATCCCCTTAATGAACGAAATCAAATTTAAACCAAATACTGATAAGTGCAAAATTAAAGAAGAAAACAGAGAAGTTTCATTAATGAACCTTTACTTTCCATCAGAGGAAGGATATGCACTGCAGAGCCACGCAGTCCGAGAAAATAGAAAGTCATTTTCCACTTCGAGTGGTCAAATCTTTGTTCAGAAAGTTATCATCAGACGACTGTTCACGCCATAAACAATTTTTTTAATAAAATTCAAACTCACAATTTTTTAATAAAAAATATATATTTTAATCTGAACTATATTTGATTTAACTATAATAAATATTTAATTTTTAATTTTGTTTATCATTTTTTATTTCATATTTAATATATATATACACTAAGTTACAACTTCAGGACTCACAAGTCACAGTCTTCTTTTGTTGTTTTGTACATTTTTTCAACCCAATAATTCATTCGGTAGTTTCGTGATTTTATTTTCCAATTAAATGCAATATTGTACTGATTTTTACCTCATAATCTTAATGTACGTTTAATATGATTTTTAAAGTGTTTATTGATGAAAAAAATTAACTATAGTTTAAAATATTCTTAAAATAATTATAAAAAAAAACATTTGAAGTGTTTTTAAATAAAAATTTTAACTAATTTTCTTTCTAAAAATGTTTATATAACAAGAATATCACTTAAAACATTTTTTTTAAAAGTCATTCCAAACACATGCTTATTAAAATTTAAAATGTGTAATTACCCAATCTACTAGTACTTGATGATGATTTGTAAGGTAAATTTCAGTTTGATTTATACCCCTCCATCAATGAGTTTAAATCTGTCATCCCTACCCATTTTGTTACTCTAAGAGGAAAAAAGAGTTTTCCACCAATAATTGAGTTTGACCAACAAACTTTAGTTCATTTAAAGTTGACATCACCAAAGAATTTTCTAAAAGCACAATTTAATCTATCTAACAATGGATGCACTTTGGCTAAAAGTACTTTTTCCTATTTCAAAAGTCAGGTCAAATCCACCGTCCAGGTTTTCATCAAGAATTTAAATCTTCTTAATCTCACAAAAGGGGAAGAAAATAAAAAACAGTTGTATGCATATAACCATGAATTTACAGGATAAGATTTTCCAACATCTAAATAAAGAGCTTAGGATTCTTTTTATACATTATAGACAAGGTGAGGAATCTGGCTCACAGTGGACTAAACCTCCTACGTCCTACGCTTTCTAATTTCTATCAGAATCATTAATTTCAACAGATAACATTCAATGAGAGTTAAAAAGGTCTCACTCATTTCCATCTCTTGGCATTCTTTAGTCCTTTTGATTTTGCTTTAGCTTGTTGAAATGCCTGCATCTTCTGTTTCTTTCGTGCTTCCTTCTCGGCCTGTGAAGTCACACAAGATAAGGAAGTAATTAACCTAATCATTCACAGTGAAACCACCATACTCATATTCAAGTGTTCTAAAAAGAATTTCAAACGGCACTGTAATTTTCAAAATCTAATATTGTACTCCTTTGTTACAGTTAACTTCTGGCAAAGGCTGCTTTGTTATATATCCTACACCATACGACCTAAATGGGGCAAGTAAAGTCACAAGTGCAGCTTTCTTTTTCTTTTTTTTTTCGGTGTCAGAGCGAAGAGCCAACAAAATTGGTACATATGTGCTATGTATTGAAACCATTAAAACTAACTGATACAAAATAAATGAATATTAAGAGTACCCCTATTTATTGTTAACGTTGGTGTACCTTTGACATCTTGGATTTGGCTTTAAGCTTGGGAGCTTTTTCCTCAAGCTCTGCCTCACGTTCTAGTTCTCTTTCCCTGGCATCCAGATTCTTTTCTAGATAATACTGTTGTAAACCATAAAGAGCATCAAGTAAGAACCTACTTACACAATTCACAACTGTACCATCAGCAACACTAGCGCAAAATGCCTAATAACGATCTGGAATTATAAACAATTTCTTGACATGATGAAGTAATTGATAGAGAAAATGCTAAATCTACCATGATTAGGGTAATAGTAGACGAGAAAGGTTGGCAGAGGAGATTTTGGATGAAATCATCCATATCAAGCCCAATGAATGCAATATTTTGGATGAACTTTAGTCCATGAACATTCGCATCGATTGAAGTCTCAAGAAATACTGATTTCACAATAGGGTTTCGATAAAATCTTTTTTTTAACCTTAGTAGCAATGGTCTCACACAGTTGATACAGGCAATGTGAACCCTGAGAGCCAAGACATGGAGCACTTGATAATGAATAAGCAAAGAGTTGAAGTGGCGCTTACATTGTAGTCACCAGCGTAATCCTGTAAATTTCCTTCTTTAACTTCAATGACTCTATTTACAATTTGCTTTATAAAGTATCGATCATGAGAAACAGTGATGACAGTGCCACTATACTCGGTTATTGCCTCCTGATAAGATATCCATATATTGCAATTGATTATGATATTTCAAGAATAACGTTGTATTGGATATACTAATATTCAATTAAAAAAATTAAACCTCGAGCATCTCTTTTGAAGGTATATCCAAGTGATTTGTTGGTTCATCCAGTACCAGTAATGTCGATGGTTTTACCATGAACTTACAAAATGCAAGGCGTGCCTGTAAAAACAGAGAGAGACACATTTAAAATTGCCACACCTAACTGAAAAGAAATGGGTTTACATGCCAAAAGATTAAGTCAATATACCAAACAGAAAATGACAAGACTAGGTACCTGAAATAAGAATGTGTAACATAGGGAGGGGAAAATAAAGTTTTGAGAAAGAGCGGGTGGGAAAGTGAGTGAGGCAAAAGAAGAGGGAAGAGAACGACCAATTCACAACCATTTCTTGATGCTTTCAGGATGTTTAATACGTAGGTGCTAAAATAGCTTCCCGTTCTTTCTCCTATTAATGCATTATGATCTAAGGAGAAGTTTTGCGAGCGCTGATGCTACCAACTGCTTCCCATCCAACACAGAACCTCCACTGGCAACCATATCTAGGTTTTCAGTGATGACTGGATGAGAATTTTCTCCACTCAGCCTCAGACAGTCGATCATCCAGTCCTCATTGGCTCATGAACCTTGACGAACAAATATGATCAGAGTCAAGAATAAGGATTCACCAGAGAACCCTTAAAAAAGACATCCAATTATGCCCTAAACAGGAATGAAGAAAGAATAACTCATACTTGTATGAGGAAGAATCTAAACTTGGCCAAAGAACTTGAACTTCTTGCATGATACAAATCCCTTCTCAAAAGCCACGTTTCCACATAACCATCTTTTCATCTGCAGATACATGACTGACCAACTATAGTTGAACTTCTGTCTACCAATCAACCTAACGGAAAAATATCAAAATATCTTCTAAATGCTTAATGTGCTCAAGCTCCATTTTTTAGATCTTCCAAAGTGGCTATTACTTCATGATTTATCTCAAGTCAGATAGCTCATGCCCACAACTCTCCTGCCCCCAAAGGACATAAGCTTCAACTACAAACTTTGAGTCTCTATTTTATTTTTCTTTCCTTTGAAGGTAATCAACTTCTAGGCTGATCATAAGTCATAACTGGTGTCAAGTTCAACAGGGTCATTTCCTTGAAGGTCCAATGACTGGAGCTTGAAGTTGGTCGGTGACATTTGACATGGCGGTGGTTTTTATGGTGGAAGGCAAATCTCCAGAAAAAGTAAGTAAACTTGAGCTTTAGTGGCAACTTAGTAGGTGCAGAAGACTTTCCAGATGATTAAGGTGAAAGATGTCATGCTATTGGGGTTTTGGGATGAAGGTTTTGCACTTAATTCAAATAGTGAACAGTAAGATTTAAGGAAATCAAGTAGAGATAAAAGGATAGTTGATAGGTCAATATAAATGAGCCTCTCTCTAATTCAAAGTTGATGTAGGGCCGGAGATACAAGCATTGAAATAGGACAATATATTGGTGTGTGAGAAAGAGGGAGAGGGGGACGGGAAATGAAGAAGTGGAGGGAAGAAACCTAGATTAACCAAGTTTGACAAGTGCGTAGGACTAAGGTTTTATTTGTAGAAGCCAAAATAAATAAAAATGAAGGAAAGATAACTAATATCCTAATTAATGATAAATTCTTCTTATTCCATACTAAAGACTCAAATAAAATATGTTCAAACAAACAGACTTTGTATAATGCAATTAATGATACTTAGGCTGAAGTTTCATTGCAATTACTTTTTTTATTTAAAAAAAAACACAGTGCGTCCACATTGAAACTATAGCTATGAAGTACAAACACACACACAAAACTAAAGGCCAGGCACAAACCTGGCAAAAACTTTGAGACTTGATTTTCCCGAAAAGTTCTTGGACATAAACACATTAGAAATTCAATTTTGAACTATACTAAAATATTTTCATGCAAACCATGCTCAAAAGTTTTGCAGTTCAAATTATAGTTTATATTAAAATACAATACAAAAGATAAGAGAAATAATTAAGGCATGGAACTGAAATGATCAACTATACATTTCTAACAACGCGTGGGAATCAAAACAAAGCTAACATATTCTTTTAATAACTTGATATCTTAAAGAAATGAAAACTTAAAATCAAATGTGTGTATGCAATTATAAAACAAGTCCATTGTTTCTCATCTAAAACCAATTATAATTGCACTATTTTTCACTCATATGTTATGTCGTGTCCATATGTCCAGTCCAAAAATTGAAAAGCGTCTAACAGTCTGGTTCAAGTGCTCACAAGTTTCTAGCTCTCATTTTTTTGCTCTGCTGGATATACATATGTTGTATTTTTTTTCCATTGAAAACCAACTTTCACATAGAAGTTGGATGTGGACATGTTATGCAAGCTAAAGTTTCGGTGCTTCATTTATAAAAGCTTTTCTTATAAATTTCTTTACATGCACATATGTGGGATGATGGATGAGGAGGTATTGGGTTGCACTAAAAGACCAATCAATTATAATAGTACTACAAATGATGATCATAATTTAAGATTAGGGAAAAAGTGAGATTAGGATCTGTCAGGACTCTGTATTTAAGACAACTTCAAAATTCTGGTTGTGGTAATTATCCAATGAAAAGTGATCCCCTCTTCTGGTAAATCATCTATGATAAAAAAAATTTATGGTCTGTAATAACTGGATCCTACAAAATCCTAAGGATATTAACAAATTTGTAATTAACTCTAAGAGCTTCAGCTGATTGTTGAGGTACACATATAGATATAGTTAGTAACATGTAAAATCAGTTGCTCCAAAATTATATTCTAGACATCATGAGTAGAAATGGGGAATGAGAGTGCAATGTCAATCATAAAACCAAAGAGACTTCACAAGGCGTTGAGAGAATAAATATAATCTCAAAGGTAGTAGGTAAATTAAGATTACCTTCTCCCCGCCACTTAATAATGAAACCTTCCTATCCAGCATCTCAGTTTTAAAATTACAGCGCCCGAGGAGACCTTTTATATCATCAACTCTCCAGTCCTCTGCAACTTCTTCTACTGTCTCGAGCACTGTCTTATTCAAGTCAAGTGCCTCAGCCTGAACAAAAGTACAGACAATTTAATCGGCAACTCATTTTCAGAACAGAGATTAGGCCAACGACATAAAATATCATATGGAAATATTGAAAATGAGAGATATGGTTATTATAGATCAATGGATGCGATTTACTACTAACTGCAGCACACCTGATTTTGTTCAAAATAGTTGGGTAACACGTTGTGCTCCCCAAGCAGAACTTCACCTCCTTTTGGCTTTTCCAAACCCATTATTAATTTTAGTAAAGTACTTTTTCCACATCCGTTTGGGCCAATAATGGCAATCTTCTCGCCCCTTTCAATGATAAGATTTGCTTTATTGAACAACTGCTGCCACACCAAAACCCATATGAATATGAAGAATTATCAAATTCAAACACATTCAATCTCCCTGAAGCCTCTTAATTAATTAAAGAACGTGATAAACTCACCTTATCCTCAAAGCCAAATTCCAATTGTTTTATTGCTACAACAGATCTCCCACTCTGCCCACGCTCAGGAAACCTGATCTTCATTTGTTTCCTTTGAAATGGCTTTTCTACAAGATCTTCTTCTTGAAGTCTCTCCAACTTCTGTTGTTATGAAGGACAGTGAGAGAAAGAGAGAACAGAAGAGTGTTGTTAGGAAACATAGATATAAAAACTCCCACACGGTGCCAAGAGGACGACGCAAATTTGAGGCAAATGAACTGTTTTTTAGTGGTATCTAGAAGAAGAAGAAAAAGAAAACAAGCAGCCACAGGTTCATTTGAACAAGTAATAAGCTCATGGCAGCTATGCATACATTTATGAAAGAACCATGAATATGGCATGTGATAAATGACAGCATGTCAATTAATCAATTAATTGGTATAGTTCAAGTATATCACATCTTATGTTTTTGAGTAAAAGAAGACTTGCAGATCTCTAACAGGAAAGAAGAAATGAACGGGGGAAAGAAACTTATAGGCTGTCAGTTTCCGTATTATAGATTAATATTAGAGGCTTTGCAGGAAGAGTTTGAGGACAGGTACCTACCTCAAATAATGCTACTATAATGAAAAAGTTGCCAATAACACAATTTTCACATGATACAAACCCACTGGCACAGCCTCATATTGTATTCACAGTTATACCTAAATAAGGAAGATTCTTATGTACCTTTTCAGCTGAGGAAGCACGCCCGGAATTTGCACCAGCACCTAGCCTACTTATCAAGTCTTTCGTCTGATCGATTTCCTTCTGCTGCTTCTCCCATGCTGCATTTTGAGCTTCAATCCATTCAGCCTTTGAAATTACATATTGTGAATAATTTCCCTCATATGTCCTCGATACACCCATGTCAGTTTCAACTATTTTTGTACATAGCTGATCAAGGAAAGCTCTATCATGTGAAATGATAACCATCGGCACATCCTGCTTGTTGAGATAACCCTCAAGCCACTCTATAGTGTCAAGATCAAGATGATTCGTAGGCTCATCCAATAGTAATAGGTCTGGCTCCTACAGAAAGGCGCACAAGACTTGAATTAACTAGCAGTATTGCCAATCTTGAAAATAGAATAACCAACGGCAGGTATAAAATAGTGCATCAAGAAGCTGCTTTAGTGATTGGAAAATTTTAACAGACGGCTAATGATAAGCAAGAACTAGAATTATAATACCAGATTATGATCCAACAAGCAAATATACCTGAAGTAAGATCTTCCCAAGCGACATTCTCATCTGCCACCCACCACTAAAAGATGCCACCAGCCTGTCTGAGTCCTCCTCAGAAAAGCCAAGTTCCGGCATCAGCTTACTGACCTTAACATCCACTTCGTCTAAGTCAACTGCTTGTGCTTGCCGCTGAAGCAAATCAAACTCGTCCAGAAGCCTTCCCATCAATTCCAAATCCTCCACTGCACTTTCTAGTGCCTTCTGAACCTTCTCCAACCTCGTCGCTATCTCCATTTCCTCTTTGAATGCACTCAAAAACTCCTCCTTCACCGTCCTACTCAACGAAACCTCAAATTCTTGGCTCAGGAATGCAATTTTCATATTTGCCTTTGCCTTTATCACATTCCCTGAATCAGGCTCTTCGAGACCGGAAATAATCCTCATTTGCGTCGTTTTCCCTGCACCATTTACACCAACCAAACCAACTTTCTCACCTTTTTTTACTTCCCAGCTCACGTTCTTCAATACCGTCGCGCCCTTATAGCTCTTACTCACATTTTCAAGCTTCACACCAGACGAAATTCGAGAATCCCCTGCATTTGACTGTTTATATACACGTTTACTTTCAAATCCATTCGCAGACTTGGTGGAAAACAAAGATTCAATATCATCTTTGGTTGAAGTTTCCACAACCGATGCTTCTACGGCCACGGCTTCAATTCTGGAATTCGCCCTTCTGGGGTTGGGCAAACTACTAGCTCTAATACTCTTGAAGTTACCTCCAATGGATTGAGCGGCCGTCCGATTCGAAACATGGTGCTGACACGACCCGAAAACAGTCTTCCGAGAATCCAACAGAGGTGAGCCGGTGAGAAAGCTCGAGCGGAGGTGAAGGTGATGAAGCTTGATAGTTAAGTCCATATCTGCGAAATCGAAGTAGCAGCAAGAAATACAGTCTAGACCGATGAAATAGAAGAAAACGGTTCGCGAATGGAAGGAACTCGCAAATCAAAGGAGATTGCGAAACAGGAACGAAGCACGAGCTCCTTCAATGACAAACTGAAAGAAACTCTCAGCCCATGGTTCATAAAATATTGGATTGTCTCATTTTTAATATTTTAACATAAATCATTTTTTTTAATATGAAAATTCATATTT
>JAOANK020000078.1:1132048-1143031 GCA_026257165.2 Telfairia occidentalis
TTCCGACTTCATTAACATTTTATTACATCATTCCCATATTATAAGATTTGTATACCTTTTTGTTTTAAATTTGATCCAACATTTCTTTTCCCTTTCCACATCCGATTGATTAAATTTATCTCTCAAAGCTTCCTCTGAATTTAGCTTAGTCCCATCAATCGGAGGACCGATCCAAGTATATTCCACGAGAGCCATCAAGTAAATTTCTATTAATTTTCCTTAGCGTCATTTTTACTGCTTGAAAATTGGCTTCTGTCATTTTTTTTATAATAATCCATAATCCAAGCTATTTTCGAACTAATTTATAGAATTTGATTCCCTTTTTCTCCTAGTTAGAACTTTGGGGAGGATTTCCTTCCATACTCCTCTGCTTTTTTAGACAGCACTTGGTTGGTACAAAAAATTTTATTGCTTTCTACATAAACATCTTTATTTTGTCGTGAATTTTGGTTTAGTGGTCAAGTTATAAATTTAATCACTCCGACTTCAAGCATGGTGTATATTTTACCAATAAACTTTCAAAATTTTGAATTATACATTTGATATTTTTATTATGTTTTCATTTATTAACCCCCATATTGCTTTAAGTGAGATGTCTATTTAATAAATCTAAATGATCATCCTATCTAATCAACTCAATCGCCAATCTAAATATAGTTCTAACTGGTTAAGACATATATCATTAAACAAAAGGTTGGAAGTTGAATCTCCACCTCCACTCGGTGTTGAACTTGAAAAAAAACCAACTCAATCAAAATAAATTCATCTAAAAAATAAATTGAAAGAAGTTAAAAATATATAATGACAAAATCAATCTAAATATAACTTCACTAAAACTATATTTTGGAACTAAATTAAGTAAACATATGCATTCACTAAACTCTAATTTTTGACAACTAAAATTAAGTTAAATTATAAAATTAGTCTTCATGGTCTGGTTGTTTGGATATAGTTTTAATTTTTTTCTTTATGATTTGAGATATTTTAATTTAGTAATATTATAACATGAGTTTAGTTTCAATTTAATTTCTATAGTTTTAAAATTTTCAATTTAATTCATATAGTTTGGTTAAACTTCACAACTCATTCCAAAAAAGCAACATAGTTCATTCTATTTTTTACTCAATCAATCCTAAACAATGATATAGTCAATTGACATAATTAGCCAAATAGGTAACATCTACTCATTGTCACGTAAAAAAATGTTTCAGCATGATAATGACAAAGATGATTTGTAAAGGATATCTAAATTATAACTATTAAATTGAAGATTTTAAAATCATAAGAAACAAAATAAAACTAAAAACACAAATGATAGAAATTAAGTCGATACTAAATCTAAATTATAGAACTAAAAATTATAATTGTAAATAGCAAATTAAAACTATGGCCAAGCATAGTTTCCAAATTTATAATTTACCCTTAAAAATCACATTCTTAAAGACGAATCCCAAAGATTGTTCAAGAAGAAGAAAAAAACAAATCCCAAATATCTCATTCGATTCTAAAAACAGGAAAAGAGACAGACAAATTAAACAGATGAGAAGTCACACGGGGTAACGTCAGCGAGCAGAATTAAATATAAATTAAATTGAGAATATTCTTAATTAAAAAAACAATAATAGATTGGTTTTTGAGTAAAGAAGTTCTGTTGACAAACTCATAAAATTCTTCAAAATAATAATAATATTACAAAAATGCCAATGGACATTATACAAACAGTAATCATTTTTTTTTTCATGCACGCTAATAATTTATATAAAAAATAAATCAATTTCATCCTTAAAACTTGAGAAATTATATCAATTTTTATTCTAAATTTTTACACATTGCAATTTTCACGTTAAACTTTAAAATGCGCAACAATTTTTACGTTTACGGTTGAACTTAGTTCGAAAAGTCATTGAAAAAAGTATTTTAGTAGATGTCCAATAAATTACAAAACACATATTTGATATGAAATTAATAGATTTAGACAAGAAAGATGTTATAGCTTTTTCTTTTTGTTGAAATTTGTATGCTGTGAAGAAGTTATTTAATTCTCAATTTTATGCATGAATCAAACTTAAATTTGTACATTACTTAATTTTTGTCAAATTAATGAATCTTTTGTTAAAATTATAGATTAATTAGCAAAAATTGAATAAAGGGTAAAAATTGCAACATTCATACAAATTTACAGTCAAATTTGATGATTGAAACTTTATCATGAAAATTGATCCAACTTATCATAAAGATAATTTTTTTTTCTTAATTAACGTTATATAAATTTTCCCTTATAAGTAATGTAATGAGTGAACTTATCAATTAATTGAAATGTATTAATTTGTTTATTACTAAACTATTAAATTTATGCTAAAAATATCCTTAAAAAAGGCTAAATTGTAAATTTACCTTATATTTTACTTATTTCATTTTAAATTATAATTCATTATAATTTTTTTTTGTTTAAAATATAATTCATTACAAATTTTAAAAATAGTTTTTTATTCCTTATTTCTAATTGTATAAAATGATTATCGATTAGTTAAACATTAAATTATGGCTCCTATCGCTGTCTTGAACCCTACCAGAAAAACCATAATTTTAGTAGACTTCTTCATATGTATTTAAGAAGTAGACGTAGATCCAACATCGGTTAAATTAATATCTTCAAATGTCTATTTTTATTTGAGTTCAACAACATGTGAAGGGAAAGAATTCGAATTCACGAACTTTTCTTCAAAGAGATATGCATTGAACTATGCTCGATTTGGTTCTTCAACCATCTAGTTTACTTTAACACATTGCACTCACTTATCATAAAAATAATTTGAAAATTGATCCAACTCAAATAAAAATAAACATTTGGAAAAGTTGGATCAATAAACAAGTTTATCTATAAATATATATTTATAGAGCCGAAAGGCCGAAGCATTTAGAAAAATAAGGATTTAAAAAGTTGAAGGTCCCATCCCATTTTAAATTTGAAGAAAACGTTGTCGTTTGGCGGAGTCCAATGACTTCAATCCGCGTAAGCTTCATGGGTATGTGTATATTTTTAATTCCGTGTAAAGGCTAAACATACAACTGGAAAAGCCTGAGAACCAGCGAAGGACGCACCGAAACAGCCAAGACCAGTATTGGAGTGGCATAATCGTAATATAGCAACGCGAATAGGCCCATTATCGTCTATTCGGAGACCTATATAGACTAAACAGAGCCTTCCAGTTTCCTTCCTTTTATCAGAGGGAAGAAGAATATATATAAGAATTGCAGTTTCTTTACCCTGTGCTTCTCCTTTGCTCTTTCTTCACGCTTTCACTCTCAATTCTCTTCGCAGAGTAAACAAATCCCATCTTCTCTCCTCTCCTTGTGCTGCTTGAAGCGTCTTGTTGTTCGGTGTTCTTCTCAGACTTGTAGTTGATACCATGGATGATCGGAAGGAGGTGGTTTTTTTTCCTCTCTGTTTTGCTTCGCTGCTTGTGTGATTTTTCTCTGTTTCTTGCTCTGGTTTTGTTGATGTCTATTTACGTAGAGAAACCTAGGGTTTCGTTCTGTTCTTTGCCTTCTCTGCTAGTAAAAGAGAGGGGAAGGAAATGCGTTAAATTTGTTGATCTGAGCTGACTAGTTCAGCGCGACTCTTGAAGAGGTGAGATTGTTGATTCTTTAGTGTTTAATCTCGCCTAATGAATTAAGTATTAGAAGCATTAGAATTTGGTAAGTTTTTATTTTTGTTTTTATCTTTTTTGTCTGTTCTTACTCTGTTATTGGTTTATTCTGAGCGTAATCATCGCTATTTTCGGGGCATTTCATCTTCCACATGCACATGTACTTTCCCATCCCTGTTTGAAATTTGAGATTTAATTTTTCTTTTTCCTTATTTTTCCTTATTTTTCGGTCGAAATTTCTCACATTGCTTTAAATTCAGAAACGCAATTTGATTAGTTTGCTAGCTTGGTTGGATTTGGACGTCTGTATTTTGTCACGGGAGAAACTGGCGATATGCTTTTGCTTTTTAACCATCTTTGATTAAATCACGGAGGCAATCATGTTACTTTTTCTAAGCTGGGAAGCAGTCAAACCTGTCAACGTTTTCCGTTTATCATACATCCTCTCCGCAATTGTTTTCCTATGGTTCCAAAATTTCAACGCTCAAGCCGATAAGTTTCCTTCAGCTGCTCTTCTATTTCAACTGTTGACTTTTTTTTTGTTTTTTTTTATATACATGTTTTGAAGACTGAAAAATTAAAATTTAGGAAAGTTGCTGTCATTGACTTTGAAAGTGGAAAAACTTATCCTATTTATTTACTACACTTCGCAGATAACGAATCGAACTTTAATTTGTTTCCTAAAAGAAATTAGGAGAAGGATTTTTTTTTTTTTTGGCTCTAATAAGATAGCATATTGGAAACAGATTTAACGAAAAACCTAAAATGATCAGTTTCTGAGACTCTGGGCATGTTATTTACCGAATACTAATTCCTAAGTAAGGAATTAGACAATGTGAGCTTACTGTGCAGATTCCTGATGTGGTGTGCCTTTGGTGACAATAAATCTGTTAGTTCTTTAAAATTGAAAAGATGTAGTGTTTTTTAATCGGTGTTAATGTTTTAGAAATATTCTGAAATGGATCTGACGTGCTCGGCTTCAACTTAGAGACGCTTTAATTTTTATTTTCTGCAGAAAACTGCTCCCTGGCTTTCAGTTCCACAGTTTGGAGATTGGGACCAGAAGGGACAGGTGCCTGACTATTCACTTGATTTCTCAAAAATTAGGGAAAATAGGAAACAGAACAAGAGAGATGTGTCTAGGGCGAGTCTTGGAAATGAAGAGGAGCTCATTGCCTCAGCCGCGCCCCCAACCATGACAGACTCTTTCCCTACTGAAAACCATCACTCTTATCATCAAAGTCACCATCCTCCACCAGTAAGATTCTTGCTCTTCCTCCCATAGAGTTGATGTTGGTAACTTTTTGATTGTCTGATGGGGACTTGCATGTTCTTGTAAATAATACTGTTTGGACAATGCAAGAATTGGTTGGGTTGGGTTACATCAATGTGTTGTTATGTGTCTGGAAGGTTCTTTATCAAACTTGTGGGTCCATGCTGCCATTATCTATTAACTTGTGGGTACAGCTATTGATTGTCGAACAATCAATACAAACCTAAAAGTCTCAAGGTCAAAGCACTTTCTTGAAGTGTCATCTAATTTTATGATGAATAAGTTAATGACAGTATTAATTTCTTGGATATTAGATTTCCTACCATGAATATTGTAGGATGGGGGAGTTGTCCTGGACTCTAGAGTTATAGAGAAAAAGCAAAATCTCAGCGACACGTCTTATTTGCTTGTTTATATGTTGTTTGATGAGCATGACTCTTCCTATCCATATCATCGTGCGTTTTGAAATTTAGTCAACTTAATTAGTGCATAGTTCAACTGGTTTAGACATATATTCAAATCTCCACTCCGGTTGAATTAAAAAGAAAATTTAGTCAACTTGGCTCTTTGTCTAACCGCTAGAGCTAACCATTGGTATTAATGCTCATTAATTTGCGGACTCTTGTACCGTTTGGCTTATTTAGAAGGTTAGCTCTTATACGATTTGAATGAGAAAGATATTCACTTAACGTTACATTTGTGGAAACTAGTTGGGAGCTGGGTCCCCTTCGCACCTAGCCCACTAGAAAGCACAAGTGGTGCGCATGCATGAGGTGTTTTCTATCATATCTGATAGATTTAAATTGGGGTAGTAAATCCTGCTTCATGTTAAGGAGCCGACAGACAGGTTTTCTTTTCTTGTATGGGGATGGACAGATTCTAATATATGTCAATGTCTAATGATTTTTGTTCTATTGTATTTCAGTTTCAATTAAAGCTAAATAAAAGGGGGTTGAGAGTTATTTGGTGGTGTTGATTTATTGGGGCTAACCTCCCGTGACCTTTAGACGTGTAGTCCTAGACATAATTTATTGGTTTCAATTGAAGGGGACGGGGATCATATTTTGAAAGGTCAGCCGCAATATGACATCTAACTTTAATAATTTCTCTACCGGTATTGGTTCATATTTTCGTTGACGTATGCTTTATTGCATTAAACACGAAAAGGTGGCCACAGTGTACCGCTTTAATTAGTTTGGACGAATCACGTTCTAAATGTAAACTGATGAGATGCTGGTTGGTTGGCCTACTCAGACATAGAATGATAAATATGCATGATCATGTTTTACAATCCTTTTTTTTTTTTTTTTTTTAGTTCTACAATCCTATTTTATTCTATTATATCAATTAAAATTATGTTTTGCATTTTAATTGGATTGAGCATTTAGATTTTTTAATCTGGTTAGTAAAATATGATTTTATTTTTTATTTTTTTTTTTGTATTTAAATTTAGTCAAACTAGTGGCTAACTCTGTTCATATTGTAATGGGTTTCATAGGCTTGCAGCTTCTTAAGTGTTGGGTAGTGGGTTATTTCTCATATTATTGTAATGGAACCATGAAATTATGAAAAAAGAGAGAAGAAAAACAGAGGATGTTATATTGTCGAGCTCTTTCAAGGTAATGTTTAAAAGGGGTATTTAATTTGCTGTTTTGTTTGAATTTATTAAGTCTGGGGTTGAGAAACTTCAGTTTGTGTTGGTTGTGTTTGGACTATGCAAAATAATGAGTTTGTTAAGCTTGAAGTTGTGTAAGTTATCTTTGGAGGGTGCATTTGAGATTTGAAAAAGTTAATTAGAAAAATTATTCGACATGTAAAGAATTAAAATTAGATTAAAATTTTCATAACATTTTGCTTAAGAAATCAGTGGGTAATATTGTAGAGAGAAGAAAATATTTTAAATAATTTACTATCTAAATTGAATGCCTAACACAAGTAGTATCAGTTATCGAGCCCATGCAATCCGGGAGGATTAAAAATTTGTATGAGATGGGGAAAAAATGTGTTAGTCTAAAAACCATGGGCTAGTTTAGTGGTGTTGAACACTTGTGTAAAGTTGTAAAACTTTAACTTCCAGCCCGAAAATGGGAGACAAACCTCATTCGAATCAGTGTACTATTTTTTAAAGTTTTATTTAGATTTGAGATCTTTTCAAAATTGTACAAAACTATAAGGCCTCATTCATTTCTAAGTATGCAAAAGGGTCCATTTTTAGCTGATTCTTACATGCATATTTTTCGTTGTTTTTGGCAGGCAAGAAAGAGCATTCTGAGCTGCTTTAATTGCTGCGTGAAAGCCTGAAGTAGTCTTGAGGATCTGCAGGCCAACCTGTAAGTTGAAATTGACATTGTATTAATTGCTTTGGCACGAATATCTCCATTGTCCTTTATTTCTTTTGCTGATTAGAACAAGTGTATTATATATTTTTGGATTTTATATGATGGCTTTGTTCTTGCCTGTAGCAGCTACTGTTTCATTAACTCTGCACTGCCATGAATTAATTAGTTGCAGAGTAATTGAAAAAAACTACCTGGTAGTGTAAATAAAAAGCAATGGGTTTAGGTGAATTGTCTCCAAAAGTGAAAAGGGGAAAAAACATTCACACAATGACAATGTTCCTTCCCATTACTTTGCGTAACTTTTCCTCTCAAATGAGTTTTTTTTAAGCTACTACTATAAGAAAATCTAATGTAACACGTTGCAAGATTGAAAATAATAATCAGACGAAAAGTTGATCGACAAAATTTTATTTTTTTTCAAGGGCAAAGCTTCACGATTTTATAGAACAATGTTGGAGTGTCTGCGTGCAAGTGAACTTGTAAGATATTATTGACAATTGCCCCTTTTGGATTTGGAAATATCATTTGTATTTAATATTTGAATAATTGACAAGTTTCTTTACATGGTAATTAATTACAATTTTCATGTGAAGTTTTTCTTTTAGTTCAACAAACGTGTAAGGGCGGAAATTTGAACCCACGACTTTTTTATCGAAAAGATATGTTTTAATTAATTGAATTATATTCGATTTAGCTTAAATTTATTTGTATCTAATCAACTACCCGAATAACAATGACAGGGAGAAAACAATGGGTTCCTTTCCCTTGGTTTACACACAAAAAAGGGCCAACTAAGTCTCGGGGCAAGATTAGTCAAGATCCCTTTTTCAGGATGTGATATTTTTGTCTGCCAATAAAAAGACAATGCCTCTATTAGAATCTATTGTAATGTTTAAATCTCAACTCCTATTGAAATATATTAGGAAAAATATATATATATACCACGTATATAACTATATATATGTGACAATTTCTCACTATATATCTAACGTAATTGATGTTTGAAGAGAGAGATTGAATTTGGCTTAAGATTTGTCAAGTTTAGACAAACTTATAATTTTCAACAGCATTCCAAATCTCCTTCCTCACTTTGTTTTCCTAAGCTTAGGATTAGGTTTCAAAAACTTGCATCTCAAATAAAGGCTTCCTAAACTCTTCACTTGAACCTCACATTTAACATTCTCAGGAGATGCCAGATGCCAAATTTGCCCCAAATGCCCTTATGTCACTTATTAAGTACAATGAATATTTTTTTCCCTAAGTTTATTTTAAAGAAGGGAATCAAAAAATATACTTAGTAGACTTGACTACATACGGTTAACTTAGTCTTATAACAATATCTCTCATTTGTAGGTTGGAGATTTGCACAAGTCCCAATTAGAGATTAATTTATATTACAAGAGTTCGAACGTAAGATTTCTTGCTCTAATATTGTGTTAAATCATCATTGAACTTGAAAGCTTTGTTAAATCACCAATGAACCTAAAAACTTAAGTTGATGGGTTCCTATTAATTTAATATTATATCAATATTTTAACACTCTTTACTTGTGTGCTCAAAATTTGCATAAGGCTCAACAAGTGATTATCAATATTAATTGAGAGTACGGAGAGAGAGAGAGAGGAGGAATGACAATATAGAGTTTAAACCTAAGACTTCATAGCCTAATAGACTAATACCATGTTAAATCCTTATTAAACCCAAAAATGTGAACTCTTGCATTGATTGGTAATTTAACAAAATAAAAAGAATAGCGAGAAAAAAAAAAAGGAAAGAAAGAAAGAATGCAAAATTTACATTGCAATTTTTTTTTAGGTTGTTGGTTTGACGGTCTCATGTGGAAAAAGAAAGAGTAAAAAAGCTCGGGCCTGGTGGTGGTAGGTGTGATGGGAAAGGGGTAGGTAAATAACTTTATCTCCAACTACATAGAGAAATGGACCAAACAAATAGGCTTTAGTCAAAATTGAAAGCCCTAATTTATTCATAATAAATATTAATTTTTATATGACATATATATTCTTTGAACATAATAGAGAGAAGTAATGAATTGGCGTTAATCGAGCATAACTCAATTGGTTAAAAATATATCTTTTTGATCAAGAAGTCATGAGTTTGAATCCTACCATCCCACATGTTGTTGAACTAAAAAAATAAAGTAATGAATTGACATTTAGATTAATGGTATCGAGGTTTCAATTACGATAGAGAGAGAGAAAAAATTGGGTGAACTTTTGGACAAAGAAAAATGGTTGCGACAAAAAATGAGTTGTTCTTGTTGCACATTTTCAAAAGCTCTCTTTTACAAAAACTTGTTTCTTGTTAAATAAAAAACTCGTTTTCTTTGTCTCTTTGATGTTTTTCACTTAATGCAAACTTCAACATAATTGTCAATTTGACTTCCAAACATATTATATATTTCGATATCAATATATCACTTCTCTTTGCTACATTTAAAGAAAACATGTCACATCAAAAAACTATATTAATCATTGGGTAGTGGTCATGACATTTTGAAAGATTGAATGAAATCATAGAATAAAATGATCGTTGACCTAAACATAATTTTACTGGTAAAATATATATTGCTTTCTTTATAGATTATAAAGTTAGAATCTTCACCACGCATTTGTGATGTTATATTTCCTATAAGATTTAATCCCGATGAGCCTAACACTACCACAGTATTGAAAGTGGTATCATAATTTTATCATCATGTGATTCACTCATTTTAATTTTATTTATTTATTTTTTTTGTAAAAGAACATATTAAAACTATATGAAATGAAAACCACTAGTGTATGTCTTGTCATGCCTTTTAAAGTTTTACTTTTTATGGATAATTAAAAATGTCTTTTTACAAACTCATAGTATTTGATTAAAATTTTAAATAATGGTAATAAGTTCTTTTAACAATTAAAAATACATTTTAAAATAATTAAAAGTAGTTTAAAAAATTCTAAGAATGGATCAAATAAAAAATCTTTAAAATGTTTTAGACGAAATATTTAACTCATTCTTTTTTTTGTTAACTTGAGTATAACTCAACTATTTAAAAGATATCTTCTTGGCTAAAAAGTTGTAGTTTCGAATCCTGATTCCACATATTTTTTAACTAAAAAAACTCATTTTCTTTAAAAATAGTTATCTAATAAGTGTTTCATCTGAAAATAATGTTTTCAAAAAAGCATACCCAACACATACCTATTCTGGTGGAATTTTTTAGTACATAGGAAAAAAAATTATACATATAAAGATTAAAGGGATGCACTAGGAGCTCGGAGCCAGATTTTCATAAAGTATAAAAATCTACCCACCAACTCTGTCAACTTTGATGTACTAAAAAAACAAAAAACAAAACCAAAAAACAAATGAAAACTCTGTCAACTTTGATTTTCCATCACGTATCTCACGATAAATAATAGAAAAAAAATTCCTACCTACCCTGAAAATTTTATTAGATATATATATATATATTTTCGGAAAACCTTAGATGTCTTAATACACAGTCGTCAATTTAGAAATATTTGTGACAGCCTAAAAATGATTTTAAATAGAGATGAGAATTATTGTTGGAAAAATTCCTTGTAATCTATATTCATTTCATTTCCACTTAAACATATTGTTGTCGCAGGTTCGTCAGAGTTGATCTCGAGCCGTCTTCATCATGCGCTCAACAACGATGTGGTGCTCTGTCAAACATACTTCGACGGTCAAGTTGGTT
>JAOANK020000078.1:1153334-1178088 GCA_026257165.2 Telfairia occidentalis
TAGTTAAACAAGCTTGCCGCAACGATATTTAAACATTGGTGTGAATGACAAAAATTTATTAAAACTATAATTAAAAGTTTAAAGATGTAATTAAGCATTTTTTAAGTTTAAAGACTAAATAAACAACCATAAAAATTTGAATTATGGTTGTTGTTTCGGTCAACCACTACGGGTTGGCTTAGTGGCAATGGAACTTCAGGAAAGGACTAGGAAACTTGGGGACTTCATAAAAGTTTAACCTTTATCAAAATCTCTCGTCCGCGAGGAGACTTTCAGGGTGCAACTAGATTGTGCTGCTAGCTGATGAAGAAGGTGTTAACTCTATTCACCATTTTGAAATGAGGGGGGTCAGCCTGTGAAGTATAACAACCTTTCTTGCAATCTTGTGGACAAATTTGGACTATACTCTACAGCCAATGCCTCCCTTTAGATGTCTATGACCAATAAGTTCTATAGTTATCTTCTTCACTCTTATTTTCAATAATTGAAGCATTTTTAAGAATAAAATTAGCTTCCTCATCATAATAAAATAATTAGGTAAGTTCCTGATTTTCCTAATGATATTTTGGTCATCACAACCTAAAATTTCTTCGCTCACAGAAGCTATTAATCCTCATGCCTGTGGACAAGAAATGAGCAAAAGTCCTATGCTAAGAAGAACAGAAACCCACGATGTATTGCACCATCATCTTATCGCAGCAAAAAAGAAAGAAAAATGGAAAGCAACTTCCCTCCATTTGATTGATATCTTGAATTTTCCACTCTAATTCTTACCTCGTTTGCTAAAATAAGTTAAGGTCAGCCAAGAAAACCTTGTAAGAGAGAGAAATAATTGGAAGATGGAACGGCCCTTCACTATCCCCTCCTTAATGCCCCTTGCTCTTTTAGCCAGAACTGGCTCTGCTGCCCCCATCTCCAGTTTGGTTACTGTCATTTCCTGCACTGAGGCTAATCAAGTAAAAACGAATTCATTGCTCAATATTCAATACTCCATTTGAAGAAATAAGAAGCAAGGAAATCATAGAGAACCTGTTGGAGTCATGTTTGTCAGGCGACGCAATCTCTCTTCGGCTACTCGAACAGCTCTAGTGGAAGTTCTCACACCTTGGGTGATTTCCTGGCTGCAAATGATACCGAATCAGTGGTGTGTCTTGTCTTTCGCAACGTATTTCAATAATTACTAGACAAACAGAAGAATTCAAAATCTGATGTCAACCCAAGATCACTGAGTTCCATGGTCAGATCACTAATTTCCATGCCAGATAACCGAATGGCTGCCATAGTGCTTGGAAGTTCCTCCCTTGTGACATCCATGAGCTTCTCTAATGATTCGGCTGCTCTCTTGAATGCCTTCGACATAAAAATATTGGAGACAAACATGTTTTCAGTTAAAACCATTGAAAGAATAGCACATGGATGGTAAGACCCAGGACACACAGCCATTCCAATATGATATGTCGGCGCATCAAGTTAAATTTTTTTTTAAAAATGTCATAATCAAAGCTGAAGAATACAAACCAGAAGAGTTGGGATTGCAGAACAAAAGAGCCAAGTTGCAGAAATAGCCGTCTACAAAGATGTGAAAGAACATGGTCATCAGCCCAACCATACTGCTACATTCCCAGTTACCAAGAAAAATACAAACAAAATAAGATTTGCACAGCTTTACAAAGAAGTTCAAACGTCGAATTACTTCACAAGCTAATCAGACTCTAAGCAATAACTACGGATTTTTACACAATTTCCCCACTTCACTTGAGTTTAAAGGCCCAAATATCACAAGCATTGCAAGTAAAGGAATTACCAACAAAGTAACGTAATTGCTTAACATATATTCAATTATTGGAGCCGAAGCCACGTATAGACAAATTCTCAAGTATACCAATTACAAACATATACCAAATTTTTTCAGAGTCAAGGGAAAACGAAATTTGGAGTGGCGGGGGACGGGAAGAGTAGAGATTATGCGGTTTTGGTGCTAGGAAAAACACATTGCTCATGCTTTTCAAAAATATTCAACACATGAAACTAAATCTATCTGAATTATGCGCATCTCAAATGTACTTTCCAACTCAGATTCTCAGTGAAGCCAATAGTACAAGAGGTCGAATTACCGCGCAGGCAATGACATTAAGAACAAGGATGTGGCGTTGAGTTAGCGTCCACTGAGAGAATTGAAGAAATGCAGGAGAAGAATGTCCAATGGCCTCCGTGTAACGCGATGAAGTGGATGAATCAGAGGGCGACGACGATATCGATAGTGTCCGTAGCGAAAGCAAGGAAAGTCGTCGATTCGGCAGCCTGAGATTGTACGGTAGTGGACAGAGTTTAACGTCACGAGGCGGCGCCTGAACGAGATTATGCCTCGCCGCCGGGCACGGTGGCGGTAATTCCAAAGCTCGGAACATTGTTTTCTACTGTTCTTGCTCTGCGTCTGCGAAGCGATCCTCAGCCGAGGCATAGCCGAGAGGATTGAAGATTCTGGGCCTGCCATACAGCCCTCTGAAAAAAAGGGCCCGGAATCGAAGTATCCAGAAGTAAACAAATCAGAAATTGTTGTATTAATTTATTAAAAAATTACCCTTCATTTATTAAAAAATTTCATTTAAGTATTTCCATAAAAATTTAATAAATTTTTGTTTTATTAACATACTTAAATATTTGACTTTGCTAGCCCATTAATAGAATTCATTTTTTTCCAAGCAACATGTCTAAGTGATTTGCTCACAAGTTCAAATATATTAATAGAACGATAGTTTAATGATAATTTAACTTTACGCCAACACATTCTAAAAGATTTTCGTATGAAACGATCTAATTAAAAGTACCAAATTGAAAATGTTTAGAGACCATGTATAAATAGCCAAATCTATAGCATTCCCCTGTTAAAAAGCGGCCATTTTCAGTAATAATAAATAGCCAAATTGGTCACTGGTTACTTCAAAATGTAGAATATAAAGCTAAACAATCAGTATATATAAAGAAATTTACTAGAACAATCATTCGAAAATGAGTTCCCTGATTATAAGGGGAGACAACCGGATTCCAAATGAAGGAATATTTTGGACTCACTATAATGGTGCACAGCATAAAGGCTTTTACTAAGTAAACATATATACACACAGATCTGACAGAAAACTCACTTGTATCCTACACTCTTAATTCGCTGGTTAATATATGGGGAACTCTTCAAAAAAGCACACACGCCTTGTTTGTCGGCCTACTCACTTCCCGGTTCATTATAACTTCCATAACTTCGAACTCTATCTTGCAGTTGATAACATGTACCTGAAAAGAAGAACACGAACTCCACCACCACCACCAGAGCGGAAAAGCAATCGGTGTAATCACTGGAAGAGGACCTGACTGCTGCAATTAAGAGCAATCCGTCCTTAGTTAATAATGTCACGTTCACGACCTTACTTGAACAGAATCTGTCTGGTATGTTGTACAATTGATTCCTTGAATTCTAAAACAATGCCACTTTCTGCTCCATAGTTATGTCTTTTTAGCTTGCAAAACAGAAGGCAGGACAGATTGTGATGGTGGCTAGCCTTCTTGCTTCTCATCCTACTCTCATTTCAAATTCCTTAATTATGAGAGGAATGCGGCAGGCTTTAACCAAAATCCTTCGAGAGACACCAAGAGAGAGGCTCCATTTGAGCAATGGATCTCTATGGATAGGTATGCTATTATTAAACAAAATTATAATGATTCACCAAGTCAGAAAAGGCGATAGAGAGAAAAAGGGGGAGCCAACAAGTATTTTCCTTCGTATTTACATCTCATATATACAGAATAATTCCCCTCAAACTTCTTACTACAAAATTCCCTAACGATGCCCCATGCTACAACATAGTCTCCCAAACCGAATATGCTTTGACCTATAACCATATTTGTACACCTATACAACTGTACTTCTACTTTTACGTGAACCATGTTCAAATTTGATTCAAACTATCCTCTACCTTCCCCCATCCCCCCAAACAAAAAAAGAACCAAAAAGTAGAGATAATTAAATTAAATAATTGCCCCCTCTGATAAGACCTCATTTGTATCAGCGCAAGGGTTGCCTATTTAAGACGTGAAAGTTCATTGGTTACTAGGTTTGCACCACCAAAATTGGTGCTGTCTTATTTTTTTCATAGAGTGGAACATAAGTACTTACTAAAATGTCTAATTAATACCAGCCCTGATAACATCTTCCACTGCTGTGTTGCAAAAGAAACATCTCTGACAATTCAAAAGATGCCTGGAAATACAACCATAGCACGATCGGTGAAAGCAAGGTTTGAAACATGCATCAGCCTCATTCGCATAACAGATGCAGCACATGCTATCATTAGCATCTGTTTGGTCACTGAACGTTGAGTTATCAAAAGCTGAAGACTCCATTCGATATAGAAGAAGACTTAAAAAGCTCTCCAGCCGTTCAAGTTTTGCAACGTAACCATCACCCCTGAAGGATCCAGCCTGTAAAAATCACTGAAAGGAGTTAATCTATTGAGTAGAAAATTTTGTGTCGTTCAAGCAAATGGATGCACAGACAAGTCACAAGCACAATGCACAAAGGCACAAAAATTATATATAAAGAGCGAGAGAGCTAACCCAGTTGTAATCCAAAAGAAGCCGAAATCCACAGTTTACAGTATTCAGACATTCCATGCTTGCAAAAATACCAACAACGTCATTATATTCTTTATACTTCAGCTCTGCACTAGCATCCCACAGATTCAAAATGATTCCAACAAGAGGAGCCAATATCATGCCTCTGTTTACTTTCTCTATAGATTGTCCATTCCGTCTAAGTGACCTGCAAATATTGTTGAAAGTTTATATGCATGCCCCTACTGACTTCAATTGTATTGTAGCTATGCAATCATTTAAATATTTCTCAATGTTCAGCAATGTAAAGGGGAAAAAAAATTCTCCAACTAATTAGGAACTTACAAGTCAAAGAATTCTGCATCTGCTGCTGACGTTACATGGTTCAGTATAAAAAGTATCAATTCAGTCAACCTTCTAAGATTTGTATCAGTTCCCAACAGGAATGCTTGAGGAATCTCGCGTGTAAAGAATTCCAAAACCCTTGCAAGATTGCATGAAAGGTCAAATATGACATTACATTTTCTTTGTTGAGAATCTAATACCTGCAAAAGAGGTTCTATGACAATTACAACAATGCTAATACGCAATATGATGTCCTAACTAATTAATAAACAAAAAGTTCATTTACTTGAAAGGCATAGTCCTCTTTAGCAGTCGTGATTAAACCATGAAAAGAGGTAATATAGCACACTTCAGAGATAATTGCAGGTCCTTTTGCTAACATAAGTTATCAGCTTTTTCATTCTCAGTTCTCAGCAATATCATGGGAGTGTGAATTTTTTAACACATACGTTTATTGGCAGAAAAAGGGAAAGGGATATTACAATGTTGAAGACAAGATATTCATACCTGGTACTTTTCTTGCATTTCTCGAATTGAAACTGAGAATTCAGTCATAGTCCAGCTAAGAGTATTGAATAGACGATTAAGAAAGGGGGAGAACAGGCCTTCATCAGAGACACATGCCTCTTGTAGTAGTTTCTTCATAGAGCATAAGGCAGGATGAAGAAAACAAACTGATCGTGAGCGACTTCTAAAACTAGGACTCAACGATAGAAGGAAAAGAAAGATCATTTTACCTGAAATATGATAGATGAAGATGACGATTCTCCATGTTTTGAAGACCCAAAGCCAGAACCTTTGCATAGTCGCAGAAGAATGTTCGTTACAGGAATCCAGGATCTGTTATCAAATGCTAATAGCAATGACTTCGGCAACTTTTGGGTAGCTGCTACATTATTCTCAAAGGTGACCAAGTATTCTTTATATTGAACAAGAACTGAAATAGACTGAAGAAGCAGATCCTTTAGGTCTGCACTTGATATCCTTGGGTCATTGAAGTGAGTAACTACAAATGTCACCTGATTAATACGAGACCTTAATCAATTTACTGCGAAGACTGTTGGTTAATTATATCAAGAAAAAGAATTACATTGATTTGGAAAAAAAAATAATAATTAAACATCTAATTATGACAGATTATAAGTTGGAATTTAGAAGCCAAAATGAATAACCAGTGCCAATATCTGCTACGTTAGATGCATTGGAGTGACAAGATATTTGCACATCATAGATTCCACAAACGATGCATGCAAAATGTTCTCCTTTTCCATTCTCGTTACTTATTTGTCCATTTAATTTAAGCAGTTATTCCTTTTGCAATGAACGGGAAGCTGCTTTATTACAATTATAACATATATAAAATAAAGGCTTCCAGGTTTCTCCAATTCCTCTCCATCAACCATTCATCCACCTTAATGGCACCTACCAAATTTGGGTCCAACATATATATTTGAGCAATTCATACCATTAGTTAAATCTTTCCTTGTTTTCTGAATTCATCGCCTATGCTTTCAGGCTCAAGTTTGAGGATTGCCCTTATTTTGATCAAAACCCAGGATGCCATTTACCATATGAATAGGGATACCAAGGAAATTATAAAGTTTGCTCATGTACTAAACCAAGTGTCATATAGTATATTGATAAATCAATTGCAATAAGGAAAAACAAACAAGAAAAACCGCGTAAACTACTAAGCTCATATGAGTTCTAACATTTTGCGAGAAACCATCCCTCATAGGTTATGAAAAGATAACACTAGAAAAAAAAAACAACTTCACTACTTCTTGGAAAGGAAGCAAGACATCGTAGAGTTCAGCTGGAAGAATAAAGAAATATACAAGTTATAGTTAGCACTATTCCTTGACTAAAACTTCGACCATCAAACTAAACATGACAGGAGAATGAAAAAGAGCAGTTGAATGGTCTGCTGTGAGACCCTAAGCAGCGACATGGCCAGCACACAAAAGTAGAGCATTGGAAGCATAAAATTTGGGGACAAATGAATTGATCCAAACAAAATGGTACGAAATTTAATGGCTAGGTAAGGACTAAAATGACTTTGAAACAAGCAAGCCAAATCAAATAGATTCACAATAATCTGGCTAACTGAAGAAACCCAAACCCATTTTGAAACTAAAATTCTCAAAAAGAATGTAATTAAAATCCAAAAACAAACGTTTCTGTGGAAATAAAACTTTTGAGCAAAATAAAGTATTCATCCAGAAAGACAATTATGAAGTATTTCTCAAATGGTAAACTACAAAGGTAGTTGATGTGGACCACTAGTGAAAATCCAATTGCACCAGAATCGCACATTAGAATAGCGCAGGGTGATTGACACCAGAGGTAAAAATCAAATCATGGGTCCAACAATATTCATTAAATTACATCGGCTCTGTAAGTAAAGTATTCATTCCCTGATTTTGACTAGTGACAAAACCATCTATCCTTGGTTTGATCGTTCATTGAAAATTTAAGATTGGTGAGTAAGAAATTGAAAGAGAACTGAGTAGAGCGAGGGACAAAAGTGAGAGCAAATAATACAGTCAAAATGGTAGAAAATCAATGACAGGCAAACATGAACACTAGAAGTAACTTGAAAGGTGGGGGAGAAAAGTAAACAAATGAAATATGTCAAAAAAAAAAAATGAAGACGACATGAAACTTGATATCCATTTGTAGCCTAAGATAAATAGTTTCAATGTTATCTTCAATAATAATTTTGAAAACCATTTAACTTACAAGTTTAAATTTTAACAGACTAAACACAAAAATAGAAGAATGAAGGCTATTACAAATGACTAAACCCCAAAAAAATTAGGTCCCAAAAGAAGCCAGAACACCAGCAAAACACAAAGCTCCACTTACCAGTGCTTCTCAAATTATAATTGGAGCAAATTAATAAGCCAGTCTAGCCAAATGTGCTACAAGCCTACAACATTGATTTTGAAAAAAATAGAAATCTGATAGAACCTTCAACGTTTCTGAGACCTAACTCATATTCATAATAAAAATCAATAAATTGAATTTCAGGGATATCAGGCATCTTATTGAATTAGAGAAAGAAAATAGTTGACATTTACTTAAATTTATTAAAAATAATAATAATAAATAAATAAAAACCTCACATCATCAATAACTCAATTCATCAAGGAATGAAGCAACATGAAAATGAGAAAGAGAATACGTACAAATGAAGCAAGCCCTTGCTTGAGAAATATAGTAGAAGGCACAAATGGAGGATCTCCCTTACGTAACACGTGAAAACAGTCCACCTGTAAAGAGATGAAACAACATATATAATATAAGTGGTGAGTGAATGTCATGACAAGCTAATCTAGGAAAATTTTGAATCAGTAGTACTTTCTCTACTAGCAGTTTCTAAAAAAACATAGCTATCACGTGCATTTTAGAAATATATTGAAGCGTTCTCAAATCCTTTAAATCCAAAACGACTATCATGAAATTTCAAATGTTTTGGCTGTTTGAAAAACTTTTTTTTTTGGAAAAGAAACATTTCATTGATGAGTGAAATGAGTAAAAAAAAGGGAACCCCATGTGCCAAAAGGATTACTAAAAACTTTTCCAAGAGGCAGATTGTTTAAGTCATTTGAAGAATTTGAAGATTAAAAAGACACTCCACACACATTAACAAGCATCTTAAACAAAAATCTCTACAAAAAAAAGCTTAAGGTAAACCAACTTGCAAGCATCTTATAGAAAACTTACATAAATCTTACAGTTTTGACACAGCATACTGGATATACCAAAGGTAAGAATGGGTGTATTCCTTGTTATTACAAAGCGTAATGGATTAGATGATTTACCAGTGCTTCCACATAAAATTCAGGGACATAAATAAACATTGAATCCATCTTGCTAAGAACAAGAAGCAATTGAACAGTCCACATGCACATTGCATACATTCCTCTTTGCTTCCATCGGGAAAGCAGAGAAATGCGATTCCTATGATGAAGAACAGATAGCAGTAAAATGTTTAGAACATGAATAAAAGAAACCAATGAATGTTGGAAAAGAAGTGGGAAAAAAAACTCAATAATTGGCCCATATAAAATATAACTACAAAGCAACCAACCTACTCTCTACTTTTGTGTGTGTGTGTGTGTGTGTGTTGGGGGGGTATCAAACATTAGCAGCACAAGAGATAAATGAGCAGAAGGTTATGAGATTATATTCTATATAGTATAATCCTTGAGATTAAATTCAAAATTGAACATATATATCTACTCGGGATTTAGTTTCAATCTTCTCAACTTAAAGAGAATGTGCATATAACATTACATTTAAGAATTGGAAGAATAAAAATATCTCTTCTACTGGAGAAGTTAATCTACATCTATAAAATATACCACAAGTAACAGAAAGACCCAATCAGAATCAATAGATAATAGACAAGGAGGAGTAAGCTCCTCCTTTGTTGACATGGCCGATACATGGATACTTGCTCTTTTTACAACTAGAGATTGGACAGGGTTAAAAGAAGACAAACGTAGGATGGTAATAGAGATTCCAATATTTCTAATATCACTGGAAGATTCATCAAGATGATCTTACCATGCACAATGTCTTACGCAATCGATGACTTCATCTCTATAATTGCTACGAGCTTCTTTTAGACGCTTTAATTGCTCCCTACAAGCTCGTTCTTTTATCTGTTTATCAGTTTCTTCAAGAAGAGCTATTAATTGAGATTGATGTGACACGTAATGTGATGCCTAGAAACAAAACAGCTTAGTTAATTTAAAAATATTTTCTTAAAATAAAACTTAAAGCCTGATTTACACATGAAAATAATCCGCTCTTAATTTATCAGTTAAAAGGAAACACAGAATGGATCAATGTTAGAAATCAGAAATGATATAATTTATTTAAAATATAATAGGCTGAGAACCATAACAACCTTATTGTGAACCCAGGTTTTAATCGAAAACGGTTAATAGCAGTAATAATACTATCATTTGTAGTGGTAGTAATATAACCATTACACAGATCACCACCACTTAAAAATTATATAAATCTACAAACCATAACTTAGAGAGAGAGAGAGAGAGGCCTCTGGATTTATAGATAGATAGATTGATAGAGGTGAGAGATCAAGGATAAAGAATTCAATAGGTTCTACGCTACAAACACCACCTTCCCCCCGGCTGATATTTAGTCATTTCTGAAGTTTCTATGCCACAACCACAACTTCATTCCACTACAGAGAGAAATTTTTATGTAGCCACTCTGCTCTAGATGCACAATTATCAGATCAATATAGTTTAAATTCACTACTTCTTAATTCCTTAGGTTCTTCATAATCCCTTGCAACTTAAACTTAAGAGAGAGCAAATGCTCCAATTAAATGTATACATTTTTCCAAATCAAAAGCATTAAAATGGATTTTGAAGATTGAATATGGGAGGTCCAGTGGATAATAATAGATGTTGTGTGTCGAATCTTTCCTTATTAGACTATGTAGTTAGTCAAAGGATTCTTGGATTAAGATAGAAGAGATAAAAAAATCATTATCCTCTTACATTAGGTTGCAATAGAAGCAATTAAGGTGGCTAGAAAGTGCCAGTGGATATTCTCCAAAATCCTCACTCCTAAGTATTTCAAACAAGATCAGATCTGAAGATGAACTTACTGGGTGCAGGAGGATTCTCATCAGAATGAATGATTTATTTAAATTATAATATTATCAAATGATGAGTGAAGAGGTGCATCTCAGTTCCAATAGGCGTGGTAAAGGGGATGGAGTGAATTTAGGGAGATGATTATGAATTTTAAAAGGAAACGTGAGAAGGGAGTTGGAACAACTAAGGGAAATGAAAACAATCGTGAAATTGGCAACAAAAAAAAGAATACATCCTTTAGTAAAGTAGTTAAAGAAGGAAGAGAGGTAAATACAGTGGATAACCCAAGGAAGCTTTGAGAGGAAAAAATACATCGCATTTCTAATGACAAAGTAATATCAGAAAAGATAAGAAGAGATCATGCATAACAATTTTAAGAAGAAGATTGTCTATCAGTCGAATCACCTGCTTAAAATCTGGTGCAAGTCCCATGTGGTAAAAGAGAAGCAAGAAGTCCAAAAGTTCTTCTTCTCTTAACGTAGCTGAAGATGTATTAGTCTCATTTGATACAATCCTCATGTGCTGCAATGGGCAATATCCAAACTCTGTATCAGATTGTTCACTTGAACTTGGTTTGTCATTTATTTCATCATTCAAATTTCCAGCAGTACATTCAGAAGCAACATGAGCGGATCTATCATGCATAGGAATCTTACGAGAATTTCTGATAGCATATTTAATAGGATCCTTTGAACTTCTCGTGCATTCAGCATCATAACTTGAACAGCAACATGGCTTTTGCCTGGTTGAATGAGTTACTCTGGTCTCATTGTCATCCATGCAACCTTCCTCCCAGTGAATTATTTCAACTTCTTGATCACAAGAAGGATGTAATTTTGTTATATGATTATATGAACCTCCAAGCCTAGCAGTGACAGTTCGATGGGACTCATCTTTAAAGAACAAATATACAGGGAAACTGCGCTGCCCACCTCTATGAAGAAAACCAATATCAGGACCATCAGTTTCACTACTTCTCAACCAATCACAAACACTGCCCATTCCAAATCCTTCAGACAAAAAATGAAGTATCACAGCATAGAGAGAAACAACAATAGAATTGCTGAGAACCCCAGAAGGGGATGCATTACGGTCAGATCCTCTGTTCTTCAACAATAGGTTTTGTAAAAATGTCCTAAATACAGAACCTGGCAACTGAGGACATGTTGTGGGTGGTATGAACTGAATGACTAGGCGGCAAAGATCTCTATGCTTCTCCTCAATCTGCAAATAGAATAGAATTTGAAAAGGAAAGATTGTAGACTAAATAAATATCCAAAGCCAGCATCTGACTCAATTTAGATCATCTTACACAAAGATAGGCCATCAAAAGAAGTATTTCTACAGTGAGGATTGAGTAGGCAGGTTATATTGAACACATGAAATGATAATGCCAAACACATCCATTTCAATGATAAGCAAAAGTGACAGATAATAGAAATTAATTTGAAAACAAAAAATTTAATATGTTTGAACATGAATATGTTGCAAGTGTAGATGAACAAACCATGTTCACCTTGGCTTAATCCCCGACTTAAAGTTTGATATCCCATCAACTTCAGAAATAGATAAAACAATATAATAAAGCCACGAATAAGAAGCAAGAATTCAATTTAACATGTTTCTTAAAATCTGCCCCCAACTTCTTCACTGTCATCCAGATAGCAGATTTCATTCAAAATCAAAATATTAGCTAAATAGATATCCAAAAAGGTTTCCTTGCTTGGTAATATCTAGAGTTTGAGATTTAGGTCCACACTTTGGGACAGTAATTAGACATCACAACCCATATTCGGAGGAGCACCTCAAGTTTAGCCATCATGTGCCATCTGACTACATAGGAGATGCATGAGGCTCACATATAGCCTACTTGATTTGTGTTCGTTCCCATGCATCAGAGCATGTGGGCGAGTGACTGGTTGAAGAGAAACTGATTTTATATATATATTCGTGAGTATTCGGGTCTGGTTGAAGAAAAAATGGTTATGATGTCCCAATGATGTAAAGAAACACGTAAGTTGGACGGATCGAACTACTTAGTATAGGGAACATCAATTCACCATAGAGAACATTAATTCACCTCTATATACAGAGCATTAGAGAAATAATTAAAAAAGCTACTCGACAATTTTTAAGCTCCAGTAGGGAAAGGACAAGGAACAAGACAAGGTTGAAGAGTTTGATTTCATTTTGACAAAAGTAAGGATCCTTGTTTATCTTTAGCGTAGTAATATAAAATCTCCAGGCATATTTCATCTTTTCCTCGTTTATATTGTCGGAAGCGTTCCTTCCTGTAAATTTCATCCTTGCTTAGGCCCGAGAATGACTACATACTCTTGAATTATTTTTGCATCTTCTGTTTGTTTGTTTTTGTTTTTTTTTTCCGTAGGAGTTAGATATTTTATTGATAGTACTTTTCTCTTTCTGATAAATGAAAATATTATATTATAACATGCAAAATGAGCAGAACTACAATTAAAATATCTACCAACAATAATTTAGCATCGTGAGTTTAACCTAACGGTTGACGAAATGTTCCTTATCCTAAAAGGAAAGGGGGGTGGGGGGAAGGGGAAGAAAGCCTATTTTTGCATTTCTCAACTACTATCATCCTGTGCCACGTTGCTCAGAGAAGACACTGATCAATTCTATTCAGCTATTATACTTAATTTAAAAAGCAGAAAAAAGATGAATGAAAGAAAACAGAAACTTTGGCCCTGTGAAGAATCTGCTGCAGAATTATGTACTTTTTTTTTTGCATTGCAAAATAAAAGGTAAATGAGATTAAGGGAAATAAAAATAGACTATTATTGCTAACTAATTATATTTTCATAAGACATCTATACGATGTGAAGATTAAAGTAAAGAAAGGAAAAATGCCCTAATAGTGGATAGCATAAATTGCTTCCTAATGTACTCAAAAAGAAGCAGATCCAACCATGTATACTACAATGCTTGAAGCAGATGGGAGGTCGGGAAGGTGGATGAACTATCCAGGACTTAAGTTTTAGCACAAAAGAGAGAGCCAAAGAGAAGGACAACAAAACTAGACCCACTTTCTCGTTCCACTAATGAGTTAGAGCTACAATTCAATTTTCAATAGTTCAAAAAAAAATGTAATATTTTTTTTATATATATACATACTTCAGAAAGGGTCTTCTAAAAAATTATATACATACCTTAAAAAGGGTGTCCATATTTCCTTGGTAGTAATTCCAAGGTTTGGTACTCAGGTGTTAAGACATACGCTAGTAGACTTTTTTTCCCCATTAAACAACAATATCATTTACACAGGAGACAAAAACTCAATCTTGGCCAATAAATACTAACAAAACTTTTAAGACCACAAAAATGTGGAATTAAAGAAGTACCTCATTGATTGCTTCAGATAGAGCTGCTGTAGTTAAATCCATGCTACTTTCATATGACACATCCTCACGTGAACCAGGCCACCAAACTGACGGCATCATATACTCAAGATCCTGCTTATTTGGATTCTTCCGTGATAAAAAACCTTCAAAAAGGTATTCAAAATCAACTGACTTCCACCAAAGCACCAGTAATTCTTCTCGTCTGAAGATGTGACATGCTAATGCAAGATAGGAATACGATCCTGAATATGGGCATTCAGTTAAAACTAGTGGTGATGTTTTACAGCTACATGAAAGGGCGTTTATTAAATGCTCAAACAATGCTAGGGAGCCTTGACATCTTAGGAGGACATCAATAATTCTATCTAAGCTCAAATGATTGTGCGGTGGCTGTGGTCCAAACACTTCCATTATGAATGACAAAAAAGGACCCCATCCTATATATTCAATACCATTTGCATCAGCTTCAAGTGCAGAGAAGAATTCATCACAAATCCCATGAGAGACAGGATGAAATAGTTCTTCCACTGAAACAAACCTTTTCAGTCTCCTCAATTTCTCAACAGGGTTAATCTCAAGGCATTCTATATGTTTCTCTTCCAAAATCCTCGATAAGCATTTCAGCATATGGGAAGCAAAACTGTTTACCGATGGGGGTGCTTGAAGGGGCAAGTAGCCATCAATAGAGTATTTAAAAGGGTGAGCACCAAAATTTAATTCACATCTCTCACCTTGAGATAGAGATATTGCTGGATAATATCCAATACCAGGACCCATCTTGCGAATCCCAGAAAATGCCACCCCAAGTGAGACACCATTCCTGTAGAATGAAATTTCATTTTTATCCAAATCGATACAACATCCAATGACATCGCCAACAACCCAAGACTGACCATACCTCTCGGCCTCCTTGTTCCATTTGCGAACTCTTCTCCCATCAAAAGCATAGGAATCATCTGCATCACCAACACCCTCGTGATCAGTGAAAGGGCAAGCAAGAGTTGCCCATCCAAGCTGTTGTATACCTGAAGTTTCTAAAATGACTTCATACATCCATTTTCCACTCCAGACGCAAGCATTAGCCCTAGCACTGCTGAACATTGAAAAACTTTCCACAAGTAAAGGTAGCTTAACTATCCTAATATCACCGCAGATGCTGACTTTCTCAATACAGACTACGTTAGATCCCATGCCATTATCAACAATACATATGCCATCTCCCTCATCATATGGAGGAATTGGACGAGCAAGGTTTGAAAACTTATTCTTTATGATAGAGCGAACAAGACCCGTATCTACGGGACTAGTCACGGGATCAATGGATTTGTTGGGGAGACCAAATACATATTCAAGAGTCCGCTCCACGGATTGAAGATTGAATTCATCACAATACGAAAAACACCGGCTTTTTGATGAACTCCCTCTGTGATCATTATCATTTAAAATAACAGCCAATCCAGAAGAAAGCCCACCAATCCTTGGACTGTCTTCTGCCATATGCTCGTAGGTAAGCTATATATTCCAATTCCAAGCAGGCGCGAAAAATGATGATGAAATAATCCCAAATCCAGGTATCGTTCCTGAGCAGCCTAGTAGGCCTCCAAATAAATTAACCCATTCCAACCAGCCCAAAATCCTGAAAGACATGCATCACCGTGATCCTGAAGTATTCAATAAAAAAGTAAATAGCAATTTCAAGGTAGAAAGCACCGTATCTCGATTCTTGAAAAGGCGCGTGTCAAATTGAACTGGTGATCACTGAAAATTAGCAGTTACGAGGCTACAATTTACATATAAATATCCCAAATACTAACAGAGGCGCCAAAAATGGGCACGCAATATGCAAATCAGTATAACATCTGATCATTCTTTCACAATTTGGACAAAATTAAAACAACAAGAACTAAAAAGAAACGAATGGAAACTCGATAAAAGGCTACTATAGAAGAAGCTTTTGAACTGCCCATTTTTGGGCTAAACATGATGTGGCAGAATTAGTGGCCCTCCTCTTCCCTCAGTATATCCGGCGGCCGAACCGCGATAAAATTGCAAAAGCCATACCGACACGACGCAAATTTCAAAGACGAAACTGAAGCAACTTATGAAACCTCCCGACAAAACCAAAACAAGCAAGAAGTTGGGGGGGGAATTACAGCGAACAAAAGAGGGGAGCTTACAGGTTTTCGATTTCAGTTATTTAGTGGTGTGCAACAGTGAAGGCGGCGTAGACATGGCAGGGGAAGAGCAATGGACGTTGAAATTTGATTGGACCGAGAGAGACGTAAAGAGAGATTTTGCAAATTTCTGCCAAAAAGTCAGGGAAGAGAGGGAACCACACGAACAGAACAAAGCAAGCAGCAGCCTCGAACCAGAGAACGCCGATTCCGAACCCTAATATAGAAATGGGTGACACGTGTCCAAATATGCCCTAGATGACGTGGCATTTACACCAAAATCACCCGCCAATTCACTCTTCACGTTCACGGGCGCCTTGCCTTGCCATTGCTCATTCTTCCTTCATTTTATTAGTACTTCCAATTATTTATGTGTATATATTGGTTTTTTCTACTCTACTCACATTGGATTTAGACGTTTTGTTATATTAGGCTTAATTTATACATTTTCATAAAAATCTATAGGCAAAAGAACTACTTTTTTTTGTAGCATGTCTAGTAACTTTTGGATGAGAGGTTGATTTCTTTTTCTTTTCTAAAACAATAATATTTGGTTGCATATCACTGTTAAAAATTTGACAACTAAATAAGAAAAATGCAGAAAGGAAAAAATAAACAATTTTTTTCTCAAAAAATTAAATAGCTATTACATTTTTTATGGTGACATAAAATAAAATTTTGGTATAGCGGTATGCACCTAAATATTCTTATTTCTAAAATCAGATTTTGGACGATCATTGAATCGATTACTTAAAAAGGACCAAATTCGTTAATATTCATATGGAGTTAATGATAAAAAAATAGTGGAGACGATAGCAAATTTGAATGGATGGGGGTAAGGAAGCATGTGATGTAAGATTTTTTTTTTTTAGAGAGATATGTTTTTAACCAATTAAATTAAATCCAATTTGGCATGTGATGTAAGATTTAGGAAGCAAGAATAATTTGTTGCAGTGTACCCAGAATGCGTGCCACGTGTATCCACACATTTTCAGAACCATCAATTTTGGGTTCCATCAGCGACCTTCGTGAAGTGCTGCTGTGAGCACGCGTATTTCCAAATTGTAAACTTTTACTTTTTGTCACTTTTTTAATAAACTAAGTCAACCGAAATTTTAGCAAATATCCTTCGTTTACTATTTTGTTGATTTTTTAAATATGGTGAAATACATGATGAAAATGAAGTTAGGACAAGTATTCATACAAAGTCTGAAACAAAAATACATTTAAAAAAGAACCAAAAAAAAAAAAAAAGAAAGATGGCTTTTGGAATAGGTCTTTATCTTTCTACCGTTGTCCTCAATGGTAAATCACTTTTGGAATCTTTAATTTGGAATCTGTCTGTGCATGTTATCCATATGTGTTGGGTTTGTCCATATCTATCAATCGACTTCATAAATTGCAATTCAGAAATGTAAAGTGTGCCCCATCGTAATAAATCAATATGCCACCGCAGGGTACAACTTCCATTTCACCTACACTACGCCGCCGGCTCCTGTTTTGTGGGCCTAACACATGGCTCCAACTGCGGCCCATCCCCTGCTTTTCAATCACCACATTATTGGGTTTGTTACTGTACCCTTGCCCATCTTTATAAAACAAAATTAAAAAAAAAAAAAAAAAATGTTTCATTTCTCTCCAAGTTCCTTCTGTAACTCAGGTTTACTGTGAAATTGGAACTGTTTCTTCCTGAGAAGTAATTGACGATGCTTTTTCTCTAATTCAATCTTCCATCATCTTTCAAAACAGAGAGGCAGGCAGGCATACAAGGACCTCACTTGGCACATTCCTTTTACAAGACACAAGTAGATGAAACACATTTGAAAGTGTTCTCTGCATATCAGTCTTGAAAGACTTCCATGCCCCCCTCGCCAGGATTCATAGGATAGATGGGAGAAAATGTGACATGTTAATTAACAAGATAGAAATGTTACACATTAACATCACTAAGTCCATTGGCTAGCACAAGCGTAGGTGATATCTCTAACCGAGCGCTTGCTGTACCGAGAGACAAAAGCTAGATGAACAGCAAGGATGGATTAAGTAAGTTGTTACATACAACGTGGGAAAAAGGTCTGCCCCACGTAACCGCCAGCCATAGCCCTTCTCACATTCGATTCAAACAACTTGGGATTGTCTCTTAAAACTGCAGCAGCGTCATGATTCAGTGGATCCTCATCGTTTGGTTCCTGTTAGCAGATTTAAAACCAGGGTCAGAAGACACTCTTATGGTGTTACAAATTCAAAGTAAAAAAGAAACTACAGCCTTTTATTAATGAGGCTTATTTGTACCGTGAACAGATGGTAGAGTCCATATATAACAGTGTTAATATTAAGAACAGGTTTCCAATCTTCCCGTAAGATGTTGAGGCACACATTTCCTTCCAAGTCAATGTTTGGATGGTAAACCTGCATAAAGTATTAATAATTACATACCAAGAAGATGTCCTTTATACTCGGAAGGAAACAAATGCAATGGGAAAAGAGCCATCCAGATTTACCTTTGTCTTGCACTTGACTTTAGGGGCTTCATGCGGATAGATGGGGGAAACTGTAAAGGAGAACAAAAATGTGCCTCCTCTGTAATTTGGAGAAAAGCAAGCGGTTGGAAACATTAGAAGGAAAATATTAGGAATGTTATTAACATATCAGGGCATATTTGGAGTTGGTTGGTGGGAGGCTCGAAAAAGGGAGTAAGAGAATTTGGGGTAAGCAGTTCTGTAGAAGTAGTTTGTGGGAAAGTTTAGAACTCGCAAGGGAAACTTATACTTTTATTTCTTTATATCAAAACGATTTTAGGTTAATATTCATTACAATTTCTAGTTCCTAGTTAAATATCTAGACTGTGAAAGAAATTAACAAAAAGAGGAAAATGTTCTCCACAAGCAGCGAGCAGGCTGCAGTTTGAACTAAAGATTACTAAAGTATGAAACTCGGAGAAAAGAGAATTCTTACAAATAATATCCCTCATCAGGTCGTATTGACACCTCAAAGTTCATGAGATCATCCTTGCCATTGGGAAAGGTTATGGTACATGATTTTGGTAGATTCAGCTCACTAATATCTGCAACAGATTAGACACCAAGAATAACTAACTAACAAGGTATCTCTTGCTCAAATCAGCACACATACAGAAAGTAGTTGACCAAAAATTCAAACCGAATTAACAAACTTCCAGTATCAATCAACACTGAAGTGCGATTATCTCAATTGCAATTGGAGAAATCATCTAAACAAAGAACCGGGAGTAATAAAAAAAAAGGCAGTGAGATTTGGCACCCCATCTCAACCAATAATTTATATGATAGATAAAAATGAAGAAAAGAAAAAGATATAAAAGAGGTCACTCCAGAGCTTCTAAGTCCATGTCTTTGTAGCCATCAACGTTCTTTTGGGCACTAATGCCCAATTTTTACTCAATGTGATAATACAACATCATATATGATCATGATCTTCATCAGCATCTTAGAAACAGTAACATCTTAGGCCTGGATACTTTTTTTCACAGAACATAAGAAAATTTTGGACTCCCATTTAAGTCAACCAAATTTGATGACAGCAACTCAATTGAATTGAGACTGTTCGCAAGTTTCATTAAGGATTAGTTCTGTAAAATGAATAAAAAATTCACTTCAAATATTGAAAATATCATTTTGGGTTTTCACTCCTCATACCATCATACAACAGGTGAAGATATTATTCTTTATATTCTCATGCCCCATGCATCTCAAAAGTTTTCACGAATAACTCCCCACCGGGGTATTTAATATTCTGACTTAATTTTTCCCATTGTAAGAAGTGTAAAGAAAGCAGGTTCATGATCACTTCCAGCCTCGCAGGCTTCCACATGATTGGCTTTCTCCAGGATCCCATAGAAGTGTAGTCTAGGACTCTAGCAGAAGAGACAAATAAGCTACTGTATACTTAGAAACCAGAAAGGCAAACACTCAACTTCCTAGTGAACGACCAGATATCTTCCACTCAACATCACCCAGAAATCTGGTCTAATGACGCTATTGTCCAAATGACAAAGTGCTTGCAAATTAACAATCCCTAGAAGTCAGCTCCAGAATCATAATACAAGAAAATTCATATGCACTCAAACATTCCAGTTAACTACTAGAAAAGGCAAATTACCAGAAGTTGAACAATTACACTGGCTATCCATCTTTTTAAATAAACTCAAGATATGTATGCATCTTAGAAGAACATCCACATTTGAAAATTCCAGTTAACTACTAGAAATGGAAAATTACCAAACTAATCATGTACTATCATAAGTGCATGGAACGCAAATTTGGAAATATGCCATATTTGAACATAAGACTTATTGTCCACACACGAAATCTCAAGCCACCTAATCAACTACCGAGTTTTCAAAAATATACTAAACTTTGCAAGTCATATACCATTTAACTGGAATGACAACACCCAATCCACATAAAAGAAGCCTCAAAGGTACAGTTCAAAATCTAGTATTGTTGTAACTGGAAGCAAATTGCTATAGTTTGAAACAAAACCATCATCTCTAAAAGGACCAAAATTTTCACCCCATTGCTTCTCAATTGAAAATAAAGAACCAAATTTAACTCTTTAATAGCCAAACCTTTGTGAAGGCGTAATTCCCCAGCACTTTGCTTCTTTGTAGGTACCCCATGATTGGCATTCTCAGCAAGTTCTCTCTGCTTCTCCTTTACTTTAAATAGCTTGATCATATCTCCTGCAACAAAATATGCAATTACACAACACCTCATGCACATATTATGTTCTTTCAAAAAATTTCCTCCCTCTGAGGATGAGAAACCAACTTTTATTAACAAGAATGAAACAACAAAACCAAACCAAAAAAACCAAAAAAAAAAAGCCACGAAAAAAAAAGGTCGAACCACCCAAAAATAGGCTACCAATACCATAATAGCACCTAGAAAAATGAGCTCCATGTACGTTATAAAAACGAGGGCGTTTGCCAAACAACTTACAACAAGATATCCAATTAGAGACATAAAAATAAGTCACAATCTAAACCTCCTTCAAAAACCCCTCCATATCTTGAAAAACCTTTCGAGTCCTCTCCAATCATGAATTTCATAACACTAGAAAAAGAACAAGCCTGTGAAGGCAATCTACATCTCCCTCGAAAGAGAGGATGTAACCAAACTCTCTTCAAGAACACAGCATCAGTCAAGACTAAGAACAAACACAATCCCAATTCCCGAATGAGTACCAGCACCTAAACTATATCTCCATAGCAAACACAAAAAGCCAAATAAGGCGATTCCGATCCTCCAAATCTTCTCTACAAAGAAAACACCACTTAACTTAGAATTGAGGCTAACGAGGTAACCCTCCAGCCGAAATCCAAGAACATAACATTCGAGAAAACAGAAAAATAATAATAATAACAACAACAGCTCAAACCAGAGCCACCATAATTCGAATGCGATTTCGCGAGTAACAGAACCCGAATTACGTATCTAAATACTGTCGAGCAATCCACAACCAAGAATCCGAAGGCCCCAACAGAGAACACAGAATTGAATAAACAAACAATGAGAAAAACAGCGGAAAGAGATGGGAAGAAAGCCGAAATCGAGAGGGGAAAAGGGTTGGTAAGAAGCAAACCTGTGTGGCAATCTAAAGGAGAGGGAATTTAGGTCTGAGTTGCAGACGCGTGAAAGATGAACAAAGAGGAGAGGGAAAGAGGAGGGTGAGCGGTTTTGCTTGGCGAATGGCGACCCCAACAAAATTAATATTGATTTATTATTTAAAGCCCCGCCTGCACTTTCGATTGGACTGTAACAAAGAATTTGGGAATTTCTTTAGCTTTTTTGTCACGCTGCTTTTCAGTTTTCAAGATTATAATCTTTCTTTTTAACATAGTTCTATACTTCATTTCTCTTAAATAATTGGCCAATTCTGTACCAACCCCAAAAAGGATGCAGCTGCTTTTGAAAATTTTATTTAATTTGTGTTTCTTGTAGATGATTAAAAGTGGTAAAAAGTACTTTTAACTTATTCAAATCGCTAATTAAAAGTTTTCAATAATTAATATTAGTTTGATTAATTCTAAAAATGGATTAAATAGTCATTTTAATTTTGTTTAGATGACTTATTTAGCTCGTTTTCTTCGGAAGTGATTGAGTAATAAGTGCTTTAGTGATTTTTGGAAGAAAAAAAAATATTGTTTCACGTGGAAATCCTTTTCCCTCAAGACCTGTCAAATACTCTTTTACCCTCCCTTTAGAATAAAGAAAAATTAGAAAAAAAAAATACTAATATAGCTTTTTAATTTTGATTTATAAGAAAATTAAAATATTTAAAGATTAAATTATTAATATGCTTTCAAATTAAATAAAATTCAGTCTTTTAAAATTTTGTTTTGTGATTCATAAATTTTGTGTCACTTTCATTTAATATTTCTACGTTTGTAACTTTGAAATTATATTAAATTAAATATGCAAAACTACGAAATGATTGGTTGATTTGATTTTTTTTCCTTGAGATTTGGAGTTAAAAAAATTAATATATTTTTTTAAAGTAGTTTTACTGAGGAAGAGGTTTATTAATATTTTAACTAATTAAACTATATTGAACTAAAAAAAATAATTAAACTATATTTGAGACAAATCATATAACTTGAAATAGGATAGTTTTAGAATTATTAATTAAATAGTCAATAAAAAAAAGTTAAGAAATTAGTCTTTCAAATGAATATGATATCATATTTAAATTTAAAAACATTTTCATAACATTTTCAGATCCAACTACGTAATCAAACATTTTATTTACAGACTGCCCCCCATTAAAAAAAATACATTAATCAACGGATTCATTTCTCTTAATTAAAATGTAATCACAGTTTTAGCACAAAATAAATAGGTATTTTTAGTTAGAGACAAAAAGTTTTAAAATAATACAAATCAAATCAAAGGTAAAGTATATATATTAAATTAAAAAAAAAAAACTTCAATTTATGTTATATTAAAATAAAGTTGTGGCATTTTCTAAAATAGGTATCAAATTTATACTAACTAGAAATATATTAAGATAATAAATTAAACGGAGGTTACATTAGTCTAATAAGTTGTGTTAGGCATAAATAATAGTTGGGTTGTATTGTGTTAAATCATCAATAAACTCAAAAACTTAATTGATATGTTATGGTTAACTTAATCTCATATTCGAGTATAGGGGTGTTTAAAAAAACCGACAATCCGAAAAATTAAAGTACTCCAACCCAACCCATGTTATTTGAGTTGGTTTGAGTTCCTTTATTCACAGTCCGATTGGGTTGAGTACCTGTACTTAAGTTCAATAAATTGAATCGACCCAACCCAACCCACAATAATATAAAAAATAAGTTTTATAAATTTATTATTATCTTATAATTTACTTACACTTTAGTATAATTTATACTTTTAACTTGAATTAATTTTTAACTCAAACTCAAATAGTATGAATTATGTTAGTTCTTCAAAATTTCAGACAACCGAATTCTACTTAACACCTTCAATCAAAATTATATTTGAAAGCTAAATAATTTACTTAACAATTATAATGTGTTAATTTTGATTCCAACCCAATAAAACCAAATCAACCAACTCAAATTTAATAGGTTAGTTTGGTTTGGATTCATAATTTTACAAGGGTTGTATGGGTTATATAAGTTCACAACCTAAAAATTAGGTTGGGTCCAAAATTTCATAAAACCCAACTCAGCCCAACCCACAAACACCTAGTACCTTATACTTTGATAAGATATTTAATTACAAATGAATCTAAAATCTAAAGCTTATAAATTATTATAAATTTAATTTTATACGAAGATTATAACATATTCCAAAATTTTGTCTATTTGATTTGTAATTCTAATCGGGGGAAAAAATACAATGTTTTTCTATTTTTGAATGATAACTTCATTGAATGAATTTGTACAAAGTTGCAAGATAAAAGTTGACCATACACGACCCTCACCAAGGCTTTGTTTTTTTCCTCGTTAAAAAGGCAATTGGAAAAGAGAAACTTTTGAATTGAAAAATAAAATGGTTTTTTTAGTGTCACACTGAATGTTCTTTATGTGTCAACTTGGCTGTCACAAGACGACACATAGGTGAATGTGAAATGGCTTTATGTGTGCCTTATTACTACTATTTAATCACCAATATATTTCTTTTTTCTTAACGTTAATCGATCTTAAGGCTTCGTTGTCAAATCAAACATAGTTCAATTGGTTAAAACATAATATTTCTTGGTCTGGGTTCGAATTCTCCATCTTCATATTGTTGTACTAAAAGAAAGAAAAAATCTCAAGGTTTCGTTTACTTCCTTTCAATCGAAATCTTATTACCTAAGTGTTTAATCTCATTCTAATGCTTTATTTTATAGGACTCATATTATATTCTTTATTATTTTACGCATTTTATCATTTCTCATTATTATATCACATTTCATATTAAGTTTTAAAATTTTATAAGACTTGTACATGCACAATTTTTTTTTTATATATAATTTGAAAATATACCATTTTTTATAAATACATACTTTTTAGTTTGTAATTAAAAAAAAATATTTAATATATATTTTTATTATTTTTTATACACACATTTTTTTTTATTTA
>JAOANK020000078.1:1185722-1196373 GCA_026257165.2 Telfairia occidentalis
ATTTGTTTCGTTTTATGTGGCAGCTCTTGCAAGCACTGTTTCGGCATATTTCTCTTTTTTATTTTTTTGATCTTCCTAATTTTTACATTGCTAAGTGAATTGAATATTATGCTTCACTTAAATCCAAGTTTTACTATAGTTAATTGTTTTAGTAAGGGTAGTTTGGGAAAGTATAATATTCTCTAAAATTCATGTCATTAATTAAAAGATGTGTCTTAGTACGAGTTAGGGTTAGGGTTAGGATTTGTAATTTGTATTCTTCGTAAACGGAAACTATTATATTTTCCATTGCAACTTCTGAAAATCATAATTGTCACGATCCATGTACTACTTTTTAGACTATTTTCATTACCTAAACTACTACAAACCTACAGCTCCCAAGTCAACATCATAAAAAACATAATAACCCTTGAACAGCGATAATTATACTTTAAACCAACAAAATTAGATTGAACTCTACATTTTTAATCTATTATTATTTTTTATTTTTCAAAAAACATGTCATTACCAAATCAAGCACTGGTTTCATTATATATAACCACACCTCTCTTCTGCCCCTTCTCAGTTCTCAAAATCTCTTCCTTCCTATTCCCCTGAAACCCAAAATCGTTCTTTTGCTTTGTTGGTGTGAAATAAATTGACCCAAAATATATCCCTAAAAGAATTAATCTACTTTTAACTAACTTCATCTAACGACCTTTTGTTTTTTACCCTATGGTTGTTATCTACTACTCTCTGCTCCTTTTATATAATCTATAATTCGAAAAAACAGAGTGAGTGAAACTCTTGTAACCAAATTCTTCTTCTTCTTCTTGAATATACGAGACTTACCTTGCACAGTGGATTGAAACTAGCACTGGTTGAACAACTATAATTGATGTGTGTCTGACTCATATTCTCCTCCTCTATTCTTCCAAATTTACCTACTGATTCATGACCTTCGTAAATCAGTTTGGTTTCTTAGAGCAACAGTTGGGTTGGTGTTATTTTCTGTTGAAGGAAACAAAAAAAATGGCGATGCTTAATCCAATCCACCAGAAGCATGAACTGGAGCTGAAGAATTACTTGAAACCTTACATCTGCGATGGCTGCAAGGAAACCGGCTTCGGGGCTCGATACCGATACGAAAAGTGCAATTTTGATCTTCACAAAGCCTGTATGTTTCCAGAAACCTCATCAATTTCCCATGAATTCTTTCCAAATTGTACCTTTGAGTTGTTCAGAACCCCACCAAGAGCAGCCTGCCACAAGGAATGCAAAAGGAATTGCGATGCTTGCAGGAAGCCTATCAATGGCTTCGTGTATCACTCCAAGAAACACTACTTGGATCTCCACCCTTGCTGCCTAGACCTCCAAAAAGGTTACGAAATCGAAGACGTCAAGTTTCAATCTCCACAAGAAAGTCCGAGGGAAGTGCATGTGGTGCAACAAAAAGAGCATCAAAGGCAACGACAATGGCTGGTCTTATATCTCTGAACGTGGACAGTACCATGTTCATGTCGCTTGTCTCACCCAAATCGCTTAAGAACGTACAATGGTACAAACACAAACCGGAAGTGGGATCGGATGGCTTTCATTCCCTCCGGAGAAGATGAGAATTAGAGATGGAAACATAAACTAATTCCAGATGACAAAATTTTTTGACTTTAATCACTTCTTCATGAGGATCTAAATTTATCTTAGAAATGCAAACTCATTTATTCTTTTAGTTTTATTTTTCAGCTCTCATAAATAAAATTACTTATCATTTCATTTTGGTTGGCCTTGGAGATTAAAATTAGAATAGATAAGAAGATTGAAAAATATTAAATTTTTAAGAACAGATGTGCAAATAAATTTCATTATCTGAAGTAATTAGGAAGAATCAATTTCGATGATGTATAAATCTTTATATTGAAGAAAAAAATCAATCACTTATTTTTATATACGCGTAGATGGTTTGAGTATTGCCCTCATAATATTACCATATATTTTAATTATAGTATGCTAATCTTATATATTTATGGTTAATGATATATATGTCTTAATAAAAAAATATTGTATATGGAGAATATTACTAAGAATATTCTATAATAAACAACATTTATTCTAATTAGTAAGTAAATATTTGAGGTTATATGGAGAATCTTACTAATAATATTCCATAATAGATAATCACTGAATTTATTAAAATTTCTGTTTTACTTTACCAATTAATACAGGATGATCCTTAATTAAATATGCCACTCAAAATTTTCAAAAAATTGTTACATTTGATATTATGTTTTTATGAAAGATTTGCAAATGTGATAACCAATTTTATCACTCAATATAATGCATTTTTTAGAATCATGGTCTGAAGGCTCGTAGACAAGCTTCCAAGCATCCCATTTAAACAACTTCTATAAATATGGAGGTTCCATCATGGTTCAAAAACACACTAAGTCTAACATTGCTTTCACTCCTTGTGTGTTCTTTTGAGAGTTTCCAAAATCCTTTCTATTCATTTTCATTGCTTTAAATTTCTTGTTTCCTTAATTCTGCTAGCTTCTTTCGTTTCTCCAACTTCTAGTTAAGAGATGACACTGTTATTCCTACAGCTTGTTGCTGTGTTGTGCATTAACTTCTTTTTGGGCCCTGTTAGTAGCATTATTGCATATAATGCTACTGTTTCATTGGATGGAAAGGGAGATTTCACAACTATTAGTTCTGCAATAGCAGCCGCTCCCGACAATTCTACCTCTAGATTTTACATTCATGTCACTCCAGGCATTTACCGTGAGCGTGTTGAAGTTAAATCTTCTAAGAAGTTCATTGCTTTGATTGGCGATAATGCATTCACAACTATTATTGTTGATAATAGAAGTAATGGCACCGGATTCAAGACTAGTGACTCTGCAACCTTTAGTACGTATACAAAAACCATGTACAATATGCAAGTTTTGCTTTTTTTTCCCCTTATTATTAATAATTAAAGTTAACTAATATGGTGACAGCGGTTAAAGGTGTGAACTTTATGGCACAATCTTTAACCTTCGAGAACTCAGCAGGGCCACAAAACAATCAAGCAGTGGCGGTCCTTGACAAAGCCGACCACACTGCTTATTACAAGTGCAGATTTCTAGGCTTCCAAGATACTCTCTACTTAAAAGGCAGATTCCAATTCTTCAAGGAGTGTGACATCTACGGCAGCATTGACTTTATTTTCGGACGTGGACTTGTTGTGTTCCAAGACTGTAATATTTATGCTCGCATACTAAGCATGGATATCATAGTCACGGCACAATCAAAAGACCAACCAACGTCTGGGAGTGGCTTCTCGTTTCAAAACTGTACTGTCACAGTTTCAAAGGAGATAGAAGTCAATAAGGCCAATGTCAAAATGTATTTAGGGCGGCCATGGAGACAATATTCAACGATTGTGTTCATGGAGTCATTTCTTGATGACGTGGTGGCGCCGGAAGGGTGGTCCGAGTGGCCTGGAGTACCCGTCGACCGTCTATTCTATGCCGAGTTCAACAACCATGGTCTTGGTGCTGACGTCACCAACCGAGTCAAATGGAGAGGTTTTCATGTATTAAATAAACGTTTAGCCCTTACTTTTACTGTAAATAACTTCATTAACGGATCTGCTTGGTTGCCAGAAACTGGCATACCCTTTAGAACTGGTCTCTAATCAGGTTTAATGTAATCTGAACACTTTAATTTCCTTCCCATAAAATTTACTTATTGGATTGAGTAGGGTTTATATTCCAATGTCGTTGTATATGTATTATGTTTGAAAATTAGAGAGAAATTTTAAATGTTATCTATGATATGACTTTTTTTTAACTTTGCCCCCTACATACTGAGAATTTGTTTGTTTGCCATGTTATGTACGAATTATTATGCATTTATACAATTATTAAATATTTTTAACTTTTACCATTTCTTTTTTGAAAAAGGCAATTTCAAAAGATTGGGCCTCATGTTGAGAGAAGGTATGTGAGATTGTTGTCAAAAAAAAAAAAAAAAAAAAAAAGTAAAAAGGAAAGCTATCTCCAAATTCAACCTTCACTTATTCAACATGTATTTTTAAAATTTTATTTGACATTCAATACTTTATTCCAATAAACATATCCAACTATAGCTAGTTAATATATTATACATATGTTTGAAAAGTAAGATGTCCATATCCCCACTCTCATATTATTAACTTTTTATTTAAAATGTTGCACTACAAAATGTAAAGATCGTACTCCCACATGTTGTTGAACTCAAAGAAAAATAAAAAATCGAAGTTTTTCCAAACTTTTTTTTGCAACGAGTTTTATTCACAATAAGTCGTGATTTTTTTTTTTTTTTGACTCTATTCATCTTCTATTATTAATTACATGAATCCAATGTTGAGAACTAGTTTTGTTTTGTTTTTTTTTTTTTTGCTCAATATTTGGTCCAAAAATTGACTAGATTGAATGAAGCAATAAATTTAGTGAGGATAGAAGTGAACATATATTTTTTTTGGAGAGGCCGAAGTTTTAGTAAAATGACAATAACTTAAAAAAGATGGATTTGCATGCTTTTTTTTTAGTTCAACAACATGTGGGGTGAAAAATTCGAACTCACCACCTCTTGGTAGAGAAGATATATCTTAACTAGTTGAGATATGTTTTGTTTGACATCAATCGCAACAGTACTGAATCAATCGACCAATAATTTGATGTGATGGGTGATATGTTTAATTTTGCAATTGCACAAAAAGTCTTTAGGGCTCGTGGTTTATTATATGCCCACCATCGTCTTCGTCTTGGTTTGCTCTTTTTCAATGATTTCTTGTGGGATTGTCCTCCTTTTAAGGGTCAATTTTTCTATCTTGTGGGTCATTTAACAATGTTTCAACAATCGTCTTAAGACCTTTTTCATTCCGATGTGATGTCAAATTCATTCATCTTTTTCTATGCTCAATCGTTATGTTGCCTATTAACACTTTTGTTGAAAAGGTCCTACTTTAATATCATTCGAAATCCAAATAGAGCCCACTCTTGAGGGTGCTTCTAAATGAGTTAGGCAAACTTTGAAGCTAGATAATTTTGCTAACTATGTTTCGTTGTGCTAAGAGAGTTGAGGTGTGACTCAATTGATTGGTTAACAAGATGAGTTGGATGACGTGCCAAGCAAAGATGTATAATCCACTTGGAGTTACATGTTAAAGATCGAGCTCAATTGTCTGGTAAAAGACCTAGAGATGCAAAAACGATGAAATTGAATGAATCAACTCATCAAGGTATTTTGGTCGAATTGTCAATTGCTTGGCTAACAAAATGAGTTAGATGAAGTGCCAAGCTTTAAAGGTGTATAATCCACTTGGAGTTACATGTTAAAGAGCTCGATTGTTTGGTTGAAGACCGAGGGATGAAAAACGATAAAAGTGAATGAATTAACTCATTTTAGTCGAATTGAAACTATAATTATTATGGCCCCTTCAATTTTGTAAAAACGATGAAATAGATTCTAAGAGCTTTGATTATAATTTTTTTTTAATTTTGACCTTAACATTTTATTTTCGTTAAATGAATACCCAAGTTCACACCAATTTTAATAAAATAAAATAAAAAAAAATGCAAGAAATAAGTGAGCTTATACGTTACAGGGTGGATAGACTCTCGTGCTAATTAATTAAAATCTAAAACAAATTTAATCATATTTAGTAATAAAATAAACAAACTTAAGGGAGAAGAGAGAGAGGGGTATTAAAAAATGGAATAAATTAGAGCCGTTGGATTGGGGAATCTAAAAAATGATGATGGGAGTACAAACAAGTGGTCCATAGGGGAGACGACCTAAGTTACACGTTGTAATCCGTCGACTAAGAAATTAAATAATATATTGAGAAAAAAAAAAAAAAGAAAAAAGAAAAAGAAAATAGGAAAGCCCTTGAAATTTCCTTTCTTTCTGCCTCCCTTTCTACTCTCTTCTACGCCTTTCTCTGTGATTTCTGCGTCGGTAACTCCTGATTTCGCAGATTCTGTCTCTCTTTCAGCACTACAAGCGATTTTCTTCCTCCTTGCTTTGATCTTCCTCTTTCCACCATTTCCGATTTCATTCCTCTCAAGGTCCGTACACTCTCTTTCTCTCCCTTTCCCTCTCTTCGCGTTGAATTTCAGTTGTTTTTCTTCCATCTCTTTGTGTTTTTGTTTTTCCCTCTTTTGCATCGGTGTATCCTTGTTATCAATTTGGTCTACACTTTGCGTGTTGGATTAGGAATCGAAAATTAGGGATTTCTTTTTGTCTGCCCTTTTGCGTAGATTGGATCACCTAAGATATTGATTGATTTTTTTCTTTTTGGGATTTATTTTCCTACAGTTATATTCATACTGGATTGAATAATCGATCTTAGTTAGCATCTGTTTGGGATTTTGGTTAGGTTTCAACTATTTCTTTTTCGTGGGGGTGGGGGGTTTCCTGCTTAAATGACTAGTTTTGATGCTTTTGATCTGAAGTTGTTGAATCTTATTCTGATTTTGTTTCGTTTGGATTTATGGTGATTATAGCTACTGATATTTGGGCGGCAAATTAAAATGGCGAACGAGTTTGGAGAATCAACAAGCGTGCCACATCAAAACCCCTCTTTTTCCAGTAATAGTGACAGCACTAACAATGATACTGGTGATTTCGAATGCAATATTTGCTTCGAGTTAGCTCAAGATCCAATTATCACTCTTTGCGGCCACCTCTTTTGCTGGCCCTGTCTGTATAGATGGCTGCATCATCACTCACATTCCCAAGAATGTCCAGTTTGTAAGGCTCTTGTTCAGGAGGAGAAGTTGGTTCCCCTTTATGGTAGGGGTAAAGTACCCTCTGACCCGAGATTAACAAGATTTCCTGATATCGATATTCCAAATCGCCCTGCTGGGCAAAGGCCTCAGACAGCACCTCCCCCTGTTGGTAATGACTTTGCTAACTATGGGTTTGGATTCACTGGTGGATTTATGCCAATGGCTACAGCAAGGATTGGAAACTTCACTTTGGCTACTGCTTTTGGTGGTCTAATCCCATCTTTATTCAACATCCAGTTTCATGGATTTCCTGATGCCACAGTTTATGGAACTACTTCTGGTTACCCCTATGCATTCAATACATTCCATGGGGGTCATGGCCACCATTTTCCCCAACCGCCCAGTCGAGGTCAGCATGCTGATAACGTCCTGAAAAACCTCCTTTTACTTGTTGGTGTCTTTGTAATTCTTGCCTTGCTTTGGTGGTAAAATAATCTTCCATTTCACTGGAAATAGCCCAAGTGTAGAGATTTCTTTTAGTGCTCATGAAGTAGGTTAGCGAATGCTGTGACTGTGATCATATTATATGTATGTTCGATATTATATTACTTCCTGTGAGATTCCCATCAATTCTTGTTATTGATATCCACAAGGACTTCTGGATGTTTCTTTCGATCATCCTCCATATTCGCGGCCTGCCATTTCAAACTTCTTTACCTGAACAGTCATGGAAATTCAACCGTAATTTATTTCAGCTAAGTTTACCTATGTCTGATCCTCTGATTATTGATCTTTCCCATCAAATTTCTATATCTTCATGTGATTGTGCTATGCATCTCAGCGTGAAAACTAGACTCTTCTTTTCTGTGTATAAGATAGGCAGAAATAATTCCTGTCGGCTTAGAGATATTTATCATATTGAAGTTAAAAGCTATTATTGATATTTTATTGAAATGAAATTTCTGTACTTCTAGTTCCTTTGGCAGACTGCTGACATTAATAAACACAGGAGCCCCTTTATTGTGGTTGGAAGGATTTGCCTATTAATGTGATTTTAAGTTTGCATTTTGAAGTTTCTTAGTGTTGTTCATTATGGAGTGTTCCTTGATTGCTTAGTTCCTGATCATCTTTTCTTTCATTGGGTTTGTGTTTACACTGTCTTTTAGTTCTGAATTAAAGCTATGGTTTGCTGTGCTAGAATTATAATGGACTTTCATTTTGGCATTGAATTGGAGTTCGAATCCGACATCAAAATTAGAATTGAAATGAAATCAATTGAACGTGGTGTTACTATCGGTTTTCAGATACAGAGATAATGTATTGGAGATTGGTTTTGTTAAAATATGTAAAGTTGAAGACAGATGGATGAACAAAATGTAGGGGTGTAAGTAGGTTGATTGATACCAAACCGAACATAGTTTAATTGGTTAAGACATATATTATCGATCAATAGGTCTCATGATGTTGAGCTCATTGATGATGGACCCACATATTGGTTCAAGAAAAATAATGTTGGAAGGGAAATCTTTGAAAATGAACTCATTTTGCGTATAATTCTAACCAAGCGACTGATTCAACGCATTTATTATTGAAGTCAATTATAAGAATGGCAAAAATTCATAGAACAATTTAGTGTATGTAACATACTCCACATATAAAGAATTATATAAAATGTCAATTTCAAAATTACCTTCTGCGTATTGTCGTTTTTATACTTGTTTTTTCATAGTCAATCACTTCAATTAGTGAATATTTAAATAAATAGTTTTAATCGCATATGTTTTTAAATCATTGTTCATTTTCGACAGATCTTGCAATCATTTCTAATTTTTCAAAGATGATTAGCTTGCTTCACTAGGGTTCTTACTCAAGTATTCGACCGAGAAACTGTTTCCTGGGCCGTGGGCTTGTTTATGGACTTGCATGTCTAATTTTCTTTGTTTGAAATTTTTTAAATTAAAGCCCATTTAGTAACCCTTTGTTTTTTTTGTTTTTGAAATGTTAGTTATCTATTTTTAAAAAAAATAAAAATCATATACATGAAAATTTTAAAAAGAAAACAAAATCTATTTTGATAACTGCTTTTAGTTTTCTGTTTTATGTTAGAGAGATAGAGAGATGTGTTAGAGAGAGAAAATGTGGAGACATGTGGAAATAAAAGTTAAGAGAAAAGTTAGGGAGAAAAATTGGAGAGAGTAAAATGATAAAGAGAGAAGAAAAATATTAAAGAGGGAAAAAGTTAGAGAGAATATTAGTTAGATTTCTTTAGAAAAGAAATTAAATTGAGAAAGAGAAAGAAAGGTTAGAGGGAGAGAGACATGTTAGATAGAAAAAAGTTAGAGAGAAGAAAAATTTATAGAGAGAATAAAGTTAAGGACAAAAGATATATTATAGAAAAAAAGATAAAAAAAAATTGTAGTGAGACAAAAAAATTTAGAGAGAAAAATAAATGTGTGAAAGAAAAAAAAAGTTAGGAAATGAAGAAGTAATTTTAAAGATAAATATGTGAGAGAAAATAAGCTTAGAGAGTACTGAGATGTATGTTTTTTTTAGTTCAAAGACATGTGAGTATGAAGATTCGAATCTATGAACTTTTAGTGAAGGACATATGTCTTAACCAGTTAAGTTATGCTTAGGTTGGCAGATGAGATGTGTGTTACAAGCTGAAAGAGAAATGAAATTCGTAAGAAGTGAAAGTTTTAGAGAAAGAAAAAGAAATAAAGTGATATAGAAATTAAAATTTGAGAGAGAGAGAGAGAAAAAATAAAGGTTATATAGAGATCAAAATTTTAGAGAGAAATAATTGTTGGTGAGAAATATGTCAAAAAGAAGTTTGAGATTTAAAAGCTACTTTTTAATTTTTTTTTTTTAAATTTCAAAAATATTTTCAAAAAGTAGAAAATAGAAAATTAAACGAATTATCAAACCATTCAAAAAAAAAAGCAGAAAATAAAATAGTTATGAAAGAGTACTGAAGTGATTATATTTCAAGCATATGTATAGGGAAGTTAAAAACAGATGCATTGTCCCATAAAATATGATAATAAAAGGCCAAGAGGAGCATACTCGTTTTTTGGGTACAAAGCATTAAAAAGCAACACCACGAGGGATAAAATTCAAAGACAATCTTTATTACATACAATTTGAATTACAAAACTTTACCTCCAATTTCATATTCCCTATTTTTTTTCACTCTCCTCATTTATGCAATAATTGTTTCTAAGGTACATTTTGTGTACACCTCATGATAGAGAAGATGGAATGACACTAACCCACTTTTATTTAAAAATATAGTTTTCATTATTTATATATCGGTGGGTTTAAATCACCTCTTTATATTTAGGTGAAATCACAAATTTGGTCACTATAGTAATTAAATGAAGAAGATGAAAAGGTTAAGTTTTAAGTTTAGTCTCTAGGCTTTTAGATTTGTGTCAAATAAATTGGTGCTTGAACTTAATTAAAAAGTGTAAATAGGTCTCTAAATTTTCAAGTTTGTGTTTAATAAGTTTTTGAACTTTACAAGTATTTAATAAGTTCATGAACTTTCAATTTTGTATCGAATAGGTTCTCGAAATATTGGACATGTTTAAAATTAAATTGGATGAGATGAGGAAGGATGGTGGTGGGAGCCATAAAATTTGGAATGGAAAGGAGAAGCAGACATGGGGGTGTGAATGTGTGGAATAATAATACTCTTACAATACAATGATAAACAACTACACAACATTACCTGTCTCCTCTTTTTCTTTTCTTCTCTATTTTTTTCCTTCATGTTTTATTCATGTTGAAATTGAAAATTCTAATTTTTATATTTTACATCTGAATTTTAAAATCAACAGTCTTACAAATCTTAGTTTGTATCATCTATCTATATATATATATATATATATATATATATTTGAGGTTTGTGATTG
>JAOANK020000078.1:1215975-1229354 GCA_026257165.2 Telfairia occidentalis
TTTATTTTCACCCTGAACTTTCAATTATATCAATTTTTACTCTAAATTTTTAATTGTAAAAAAACAATTGATTTTTTTTTTCTCCCAAAATTTGTAAGTTTTGAAGAATGGTCGATTTTGTACATTAATCAAATTTGAATTTATGAAAAGTTTGATTTTCATTAAATTAGTGAGTTTTTAGAGTCTTTAACATTGTTCTTTTTTATAGTAAAATTAGTGAGTGAATCAACAAAAATTGAATAAAAAGTTAAAATTGTAAAACTTATCTTAATTTAGAATCCAATTTTGGTGAAATTAAAGTTTTAGGATGAGAATGGATACACGTTGACTTTAGGGATAAAAATTGATTTTTTCCCCCAATTTCATATTGAAAGAGTAAAATCTCCCTTCATCACAAAAAATTATCTTATTTTATAGAGTGTTTAGGCTAATATATCTTTTGTGGTCGGACTTACCCTGAAACTTTAGGGCAGAACCATTTTTTGATCACTTTCTTCGCTTTCCATGCACTTCTCAGGGTTCCTAACTGTTACCCAATAAAAAATACACTTAACAATTCTGGTAATTCTGGTTCATATATATCTACAGTTGGAATTTGTCCTGAGGACGTAACACCAATCACCTCAAGCAGTGAGAATTACAAATGGGCAATTGAACAGAATTCAACCACCATGAAACCAAACAGAGATATAGCTGCTGAAGAGAGAGAATCAAGAGATTATTCTACATAGAATTCACATTTTTTCCCTAATTTCATTTATTTGAAATTTTGTATGGACGTTAACATATTACGGTTATTACATTGGTCCAAAATGATGAACATAAGAATAAATCAAGACCAAAGAGATGAATCAATCAAAGATGGCAACTCCAGGCCAAGTACACAGACTAGCAAGGCACTCTCTTTACCTTATCCACAATTACAATCCCATGGAAGTTTCCAGTAAGATGAAATGTGTAGATTTGTCAATTGAATCCACTTATATCTGAATCTCTTGCTCGAAGCAAACCGATTGCCAGAATTCCAATCATCCCGAGATACAGCATCTCTTGTTTCAGACAAAACATTGCAAGAGAAGTTCTTGGTAGGCCACAAACCTAATAAGTCATAGCAGTTTCCAATATATTATTCTCTTTCTTATAGAAAGTCAGTTGTTAGAAAGCAACTTACTCATTTTCTTCTTTACCGCCTTGACGAAGTCGCTTTCGGATAATGTTAACAACTGGTTTAGTAACAACATCACTTGGCTCTCCTCCATAATTGCATACCTTGGTTTAATCCTTCCCTCTAGACTGTAACCAAAATATTGAGGGAATTTGACTAGCTCTGATTTTGAATACTCCATGGTTAGAAAGAATTCCCATTTTGGCACTAAATTCTCTGCCAAGCTGAAGGTATACAAGGCTCCATATCTTGAGATCATGGTCCCAATATCCTCCATGCTGTAACCCCTCTCCAAGAAAAATTGGGTTACTGGTTTCAAATTAGCCTCAATACTAAGACCAAATGTCTGTGGCGATCGATGGAGAAGGACAGCAACATCGACTCCCAATGAATGAAAATATCCGGCTGTGGGCCTTAATTTTTCCTCAACGCTGTAACTTATGATGTTTGGGCAACGAGTCAATATCTTACCAATGCTCTCCTCCGAGAGTCCCATTTCGTAGAGGAAATCGATAGTTGCCTCAACCTTCTGTTTGCTGTAGGTGAGAAGTGCTGGAAAGCGGTATATCACTTTTGCCCATTGTGTCTTGTCCACACCCAAATTTTCTAAGAATATCATTGTTGGCTTCAGATTTTCAGACATACTAATTCCACATAACTGAGGCCTCTTGTTGAGGATGACAGGGATATCAGATTTTGGCACCCCAAGATCAAGGAGAAACTCGATCACAGGCTTTATTTTCCCCTCCAGGCTGTAGTATGCAAAAGCTGGGAATCTGCGAGTAATTTCTTTAATTTGCTCGAGATTTAAGCCATGCTCAATCAGGTAAAGAATTGTAGGTCGGAGCTTTCCAGTAGGACCTAGTTCACTAACTCGAGATATGGCTCTCAGCTTTTTTGTATCAATTATTGAATTTGAAACAGGAATTGTTGTAGCGGTTTTTTCTTTAATAGGAGGGTTTGGAAAGTTTTCTACAGCATGCACGAGAAGAGTTCCATGCTCTTCAAGAAGGGACTCAAGATAAGGATTCAGAGCATCTCTAATCTCGAGCGTTGTCAACTCTCGTCCTGCATAGTCAAACAAACTTGTAATTGTAATTTCTAGTCATGTCATTTATATCCTACCATATCAATTTCTCTCTGCCTAGAGATAACTCATAATACATTGAATTCGAACCTACTAGATACCGAGATTTATGTATCAAGTGAAGCCTCAAGACAAGATGGTCGATGAATGGATCAGACTTGTTTATTGTTCTTGCAGCAATTGCATTGCTCAGACCTTGTTTCTTTAAAAACAAGGTTAAAACTGCCTTGGCCTCTTCTTTTTCTGCTGTTAGAAGGGCTGGAGATACAACCTTTAAGTTGACTGATCCAGTCTCAGAATCTGCTATATTTGATCGTCAAAATATAGACGTTAGCATGGCTAAGAGACCACAGATTTTGTCAAGAGATTGAAATTACAACACTAAGTTAATGACAACATCAATGGAATCTTAAACTGAAGCACTAACCAAATTTTGCTCGGCAGGAAAAGAGTTTCCTTGGGAATGAAAGCTGAACCCTATATAAAACAAATTTTCTGAATGACCGATTCTCAAACATGAAGAGAAGTGATAGATAAAAGAAAAGTACGCACAAAGAATCAAATAAAGAACAGCTCGTGAAACTGTTCTAACCTACCAACATTATAAACTGAAGATAAGACACCCTAAGGACAACCATCAGGAAAAAGAAAAATATGCAGTTCCGTTAGATAAGTGGAGATAGTGAGGCTTAAAGATACTGAGTCACAACCCCAAGGGTACCTTTGAGAAGTGATGAGACTACCATTTGGCATGAAGAAGATATGAGCGAAGCGTATAACACTGACAGCTCTCATCTTCAAGCTGTAGCCCAAATAGTTCCCCTTCTTGAGTGACTAATGAGTACTAACACTCAGACAAGACTTTTCTCCACTTTCTAGAGCTTAAACGGCACCGCTGGGAGATCCAAAAATTGGTCCCTCAACAGTGTTGGATACTGTTGTCTCTCACTTATGTTATCAGCCGTAGAACTGTGAACCAAAAAGAAAAAACAAATGCATTCACAAAACCCTCCCAAAAAAGTGGAGAAAAAAAAAGCCCAGTATAACAAAAGGAAGAACCAAACAATGTGACAAGCTGTAGCCACATATCCTGGCTGGCAAGTACCTCGGCCAATTTTAATTTCCATTCAATTTTAGCTACAAAAGATAACCTCCTTTATTTCTTTTACCGTCTACTATTATGCTTGCCTTGATTTTGGACTTCTGGGTATTTCTTAATTCAAGTCACTTTTCATTATCAATAGCAGTTTCCAGCCCGTTGATTAAGGTTCTCCCAGCATCTACTCCTTGCGAGTTTGAAAGTTTTTGAGAAATAAGTAAGAGCTTATCAACTAGTAGCATATTTGAAAGAGAAAGAGATGGGATCGATGCCACTTACAACTTTGAAGTTGTGCAGATGTGAATGCCGAAGAATGCTTAAAAGATGGTGGGTCGGAGATTCAAAAGAGCGGCCAAGAGAGTGCACAAGAATGCTTGAGAGAGAAGGGCAGAGACTCGAAAGAGGGATTAAGATTGAGGGGCAGAGATAGGAGATGGAGACAGAGAGAGACGGAGGTAAAATAATGCCCTAAATTATTGGGCTGAGAAAACTAAGAAATCTGAGGTTGAGAGTGACAAGTCAGATGGATGGATAATTTAATAAACATTAAATTATAAATTCCCATTTATTCCTAAAAAAAATCTTTTTTAAACTTTTTAGGTTAAAATACAAATTTTGACTGTTGAGAACGGTTTATTAAGTTCTTAAAATTTTAATGTTATGTGTAATATAGGTCTCATTTTTATTTCAAGATCTTCTAGTCTCTTTTTAATCTATTATAGTGTTATTAGATTTTATTTTTTTTTGAGTTTTCGATTTATTTAAGAGGAAATGAAAAGGAAAATGATGTTTTAATACATTAGAAAGTTTTACTCTATCTATTTCGTTTTCATCATACATATAGAGAGAAAAATGTGTAGTTATAAATTGCCCTTAAGGTCATGCAAGTTGATCATTAAAGTATTGTAGGTTGACAAGCAGTCATTAATCACGTTCATAGTTGACTTGTTAAAACATTTTAAGCACTAATTAGGAATTTTTTATAACATGTAGGCTTGGTAGATATTACCAATGTAGAGTATATAATACATGCTATTGGTCATGCATGAGCATGATGACAATATTATAATATGACCTAATGAAGTCTTGTGACTTATTGGATATATTTTAAGTGTTATAATACGAGACACTTCGCATCTTGACTATAACCCACTTACTGGCTTCTCATTTTATCGAATTGGTTACATGTGGTGACTTCTCATTTTCACTTAGTTCAACCACAATTTACTTGAGTTATGATACACCTAATCTCGTTTGATTGAGCTACAGTCTATTTGATTTGGCGAATTAGTTTTTGTCTCACCTAATTGAACTACGATTCACTTGATAACTTTGAACATCATCTTGGACTTCTAGTTCTACTTTACAATTGTTACGATTGACTTGTTGTCAAGAAGGGAGCGTGACCAATTTTTAAAAAAACTACCTTTTGTTTAGATAAAAATTTAGGATTGGTTCAACAAGATTACTTTTTATTCGAGGCATTGATTTCAAAAGTTCACATTTGTACGTTATCTAGATCTCTGGTTCGGTAATACAAACTTTCAAGTTTTTTCATAAAAAGAAATGGAAAGAAAGAAGATCGAAATTAGTTAAAGGTTAAGACAGAGTAAGACCAATTTATTAATCTAAAGAGGACGACACCACGACAGGCAGTCGCCTTCCCGACATATTGAAAATGTCGCAGCCTGATTGTTTTCCCAAGTGAACAGTTCGCCGTCGTTGCAGAAACAATGACAGCACTGAGGATATAATTTTCTAATTCAACGCGCTGCTTATGCTTCCTTTATTGCAAATTTAAAGAGTCCAGCAACTTGCTCTGCAGCCAGTTTTGACCTGTTTCAATATATAAGCACGGTTTCTCAAGCAGCGCCATCTGCAAATTTTTTCCAACTTCTCGTCGTTCGAGCCAAATGGGTTCCTTCCAATTCCATTTCTTCATCGCTTCTCTATTTTGCTTCTTCTCTTTCATTGTTTCTCAGCAGCCCTACGCGGGATCGACCACCGCCGATTGTTCCATCACCCACAATTCAACTGGTAATTTGGGTTATTTCTGCAACAGCCCCAATCGGAGTTGCCAATCCTTCCTCACCTTCAGATCCCGCTCTCCATTTAACTCTGTTTCAGCCATTTCTGCTCTGTTGGGTTCCGACCCGTCGGAGCTCTCTCGGGTCAATAACGTCGACGCGTCGGCCACTTTTCCCGCGGAGACATTGGTGCTTGTTCCAACTGATTGTTCCTGTTCCGGTCAGTTTCTTCAGGCAAATGTCTCTTTTACTACGCGAACGGGCGATAATTACCTTTTTATTGCAAATGATACCCTGCAAGGTCTCTCGACCTGCCAATCTCTTATATCTCAGAACCCTAATCTTAGTGTCACGAGTATAAAAGGTGGGGAAAGGATTCTTGTTCCTCTTAGATGTGCTTGTCCCACCAAGAACCAAACTGATATGGGTTTTAATTACTTGTTGAGTTACTTAGTCGTATTTGGTGATACTGTTGAGGAAATCACTGCAAGATTTGGATCATTTGGTGCGGATAGTGGGACTATACTAGAAGCCAATGAGCTTCAAGTCCAATCCTTCATCAACCCTTTTACGACTCTTTTGATTCCCCTCAAAAGCGAGCCGTCGAGCTCGGGAATGAAAGAGCCTTCGTCACCTCCGCCTCCATCGACCACTCCGCCTTCTCCGGCCTCTAATAGAACATGGGTTTATGTCCTTGTCGCCGTTGTAGGTGGTGTTGTTTTAGTAGCTGCAGTTGGAACTGTAGTTTTCTTTGTGTGTGTAAGGAAAAGGAAGAAGAAAACTGAGCATTCAACTACTGAAATGGATAGCTTTGAATCATATGAGAAGCCATCAGAGAAAAAAGCGGATGAAGAATCTTCTTCTATCACCTTGGAGAGTATTTCTAGCGTTGCTCAGTCTGTCAAAGTTTACAGTTTTAAAGAGCTGCAGGATGCTACTGATAATTTCAGCTCAACCCATTTGATCAAAGGGTCTGTTTATCATGGCACAATCAATGGAGACTCTGCAGCTATTAAAAAAATGAATGGAGATGTGTCGAAACAGATCAACTTACTGAATAAGACAAACCATTCGAATCTGATTCGCCTTTCCGGGGTTTGTTTCGATGAAGGGCATTGGTATCTTGTTTTTGAGTATGCTGCCAATGGTCCCTTGAGTGACTGGATTGATTCAGATGGTAGTAGTAATGGCAAATTTTTGAGTTGGACTCAGAGGATACAGGTTGTGGTGGACGTCGCAACGGGGCTCAATTATCTCCATAGCTTCACGGATCCGCCTCATGTTCACAAGGATTTGAAGATGGATAACATACTTCTTGATAGGGATTTGAGGGGCAAGGTATCGAATTTCAGTCTGGCAAGATCGGCGGGATGGGAAGAAGGCGAGTTTACATTGACAATGCACATTGTTGGAACAAGAGGTTACATGGCTCCCGAGTATCTCGAAAATGGTTTGGTATCCACAAAGCTCGATGTTTATTCATTTGGGATTATGATAATCGAAATGCTCACCGGGAAGGAGGTCTCAGAGTTGTACCGAAAGGAGAATTTGCAGCTGCCCGAACTTCTTGAGAAGGTGCTTGATGAGAAAGATGGCAAGGAGTATTTAAGCCACCTGATGGATCCTTCAATGGAAAGTAAATATCCCATTGAACTTGCTGTTTTCGTGATGAGTATCGTCGATAAGTGCTTGAACAAGGATCCCTCTCAACGCCCATCCATGGATGAGATTGTTCAGTCCCTCGGTAGAATTTTGAACAGTTCTTTATCATGGGAGTTCTCAAATACTTCTGTGTGACAAAGCCAAACTCATAACAGAGCTGTTCTTTTTAAGTTTAGGATCTTACAACTTCCAGTTTCCACATTGTGAATCCTGTCTGATTCTTCATTTTTTGATGTAAAGTTGTAGTAATGTCCATAACTATATATCACATTTCTTTCATATATTGAAGCTCTTTCCTGTCTACATATAATGAACCACACAACTTATCAAGTAGACGGATCGACTTTCCAATGGCGTCGTGTTAGTTTTTTTTTTTTTGAACCAAATGATTATCGTCAAGAGAGTAAACAGGGAGACAGTGGACTCGCGTTAGAATGGTTCCATTGCTGCTGATTGAAGGATCCTAGAGCTTCATAATTATATTCATGGCTGGCTTCAACTTCTCAACTTGAGGCTTGACTCTTGAGATTTAGATCAAAAACACGTCACAAATGAAGAGTCAGAGTTTGGTAGTAATTAGATATTACAATAATTGGAGAAAAGTAGGTATAAAAGAAAAGGTCAAAGTATCTTTTGGAAAAACATGGTGGCCATAATTCTCTGCACATCTTCATCATCAGAGACTTGTAATTACAAACTTGTCAAACAGAGCGATTACGTGGCATGATTATTCAATTTATTACATGTTTCTCTTTTGACCAACGTTGTACAACACAATCCCTGTTTGTGTCTTGGTATGATATCAACGTTTAAACTGGGAATGTTTGAGTGAGTTTGATGTGGTCAAGAGTTGCCTTTAAACCATACTGAGAAACTGCCTGTTCTCCCACCCTGAAACCATCTCCATAGACTGATGAATCATCCAGTTCGATTTGCCGTTTGAAACAGTCTCCAAGTTTCATCTCTATTTCTCTCAGCTGCTTGTTCTCGTTTGAAAATGGAGGTTGCAACGAAGAAGATGAACTAGCAGCAGCCCTGGTAGCTTCGGATCCCAATTTGATCTTGGATTTCAGCCACATGTGAGCTAGCACTTGGCAGATGCCTTCTTCGATATCTGGCTTTAAAATGGGGTAGCGTTGAAGCCTAAGCCATGCGTGCATCATCTCGTGAGCTAGAATGGATCCTGTCAACAACCTGTAAGAGAAAAGTTGTGTATGTTCAAGTGAATTCTAAGTTGAAAATCACAATTTTGTTCGAGTGGCTAACATAGTCTACTTTTAATTCAAAATAGTAAGATGGCAGAAAATAAAAGTAAAACATATGCATATGCGAGCTAAGGCTCAAAGTGGATAATATCAAATTATTGTGAAGATACAAAGGAGTTTGTTGTTCTAATAAATGGTTTTTAGAGCAATGCTCCAAACTTAAGTCCCGTAAATGAAATGCTCGGGTATCAAGCAGCAAAAAGTGGAGAGTCTAAGACTTCGAGTCATGTAATATATGGTTGGATTAAGATAATTCCATTGAACAAGCAATGCACTTTAAAGAAGAGTAGTTAATTTTGGATAAGAGGAAGTTCTCAGTGTGTCATGAAATGAATGGATCACTATTTTGAAGAGAGACTTAACAAATTATTGTTTACGAGAGAATTGTTAGATACATGAACTTAGTCTTATATCAATTAAAAGTAGGGGAGATCTTAGGTATACAAGCAAGGATAACATCTCCAATATGATCAAGTGGAAACACGAAACAAAAGGAAAAAACATGCAAATTTAGGCTAAGGCAGTATCATACCATTATGTAGATAAATAGAAAGGTATAATCTTAATGGACTGGACCTAAAAACTTAAACTTGAAGAGATTTAATTGATAGATTATTAGTTTGAAATGGGGAAGAAACGATGTTAAAGAAGTATTAACTCAAAAGACTTGATGAAGAAAAAATGTTTTGTCTAAAAAATTCAGTGTTTGGCTAAGATTTTGAAGAGTGTTTTTAACTAATAATAAAAAAATGTATCAGCTTTCCAATATAATCTGAAAATTGTGGTACCTGGGAAGGCCATATAGAACGAGAATAGCAGTAACTTCACAATTCCGAACAAGCCTGAGTGGCTGGGTGAGCATGTCAAAGATCGGATGTTTGTCAGTATGTTTCCTCCTATGAATCTATTAACAATGTTCAAATCAATTCAATTCATTCAAATTCCCAAAACCCTTCTACTAACACACTTATATATATACTGTTGAAGTTGAATTGAGACAAAGATATCAAAATGCTTACAATGGGAATGGTTTTCACTTCTGACACGCAGAGTCCGCGAGTTTCGGACAATTGGTGGTGCCCCTATATAATCCAAAGAAATGAATCCAAATATAGTAAGACAAAAAAAAACAGAAAAAAGTTCAATGACAAACCAAAAGAACAACCTCAGTGTCCTCACATTCTTTTCCCCTTCCATGGCGCCGTTCAATGCTTCTCTTTCGACCAAGAACAATGGAATTTTTTGGTTTAATTTCATGTGCAAACTTGCAAAGAACTCCTGTATCTCATGGAAAAGAGGTTGGCACTCATCTGTGTCCATGATCTTGAAGATGGAACACTCTGGACATAGTCTTCTGCCATCTTTGAGTAAAATGTAGTTGCACCCTCTTGGCTGCATCAAGGAGTAAGCACACATTTATAATTGCGAAGCAGAGAGTGAGAAAAGAGAGAGAGAGAGAGACAGAGAAGATTACCTGTAATCTTTCACAGCTATTACATTTGAAAGTTCCATCATTTTCATGGAAAGGACAGAACTTTTGTGCCCAAAAAGGATGCTCTCCAAACACAACCTCCCCATTAGTACTTGGAATCTAACACCAACCAAAACGACAAAAGCGAAAAAGAAAAAAAGAGGTAAAGATGGTAATAAGAATATTGAAATTAGGAACATTCTGTTATGATATTGTCGATTTTTAACTTGAGCCTACTACATAATTCTGTTTCTGGAGTACTATGCTCAAAGTATGTCATACCAAATGGAGTTGTTCTAACTAACTTATAGCGGAAGTGGTATGTTTGATTTTCTGATAATATATTCAATGTTATAAAAACATCACAAGCATTCAAGATGAAATTACTTACCAAGTTGTTGCATACATAGCATTTGGGATATCTCATTGTCCTTGAGCAAGATGTGTGGTAAGGTCGATTTTCAGACATGGATAACTGTCATTAGTCAGACATATAATCATCAAATTTAAGGATATATAGTACTTAGGATTCCACAAATTTAACAAAGTCCAACAATTCCACCATCCTTTAAAGTTACCTTGTCATCTTTGATTAATTTTCTGCAACCGTGGCATAGGAGACATTCAGCATGCCAAACAATGCCTTTGCAACCTAAAATATGTTCACTTCTTCTTATCTCAGTGTTGCATCCAGCACAGATCCTACATAAACATGTTATGTTAAAAAAAAAACCATGATTAAATCCACTAAATCCAAAAATCGGAGTGATCGGGTAAAAGATGCGTGCATGTTCAGATATAAGCATGAGGTCTAAATATGTGAACCGAAACGAAGATAGAGACAATGACGTTTGCAGAAGTTTGAACTCAAGAAACTGATGTTTTGGAATAAAGGAAAGTTAAAAATGGCAATTGGAAGGATTTACTTGGATGCAGGGGCACCAAGCTGAGAAGTAAAAGCTTTAGAAGATGAATCGTGTGGGTAGTCATCTGTAAGAGAAGACACCATGACTATGCTCAGTTGAATTGCATGGGCAAGCTGCTCATCTTCTTCAACTTGGGCATTGATGGATTTCTCCTTCTCTCTCTCTAAAATGAAAACATCATTCATCAAGAACTTGAACAAACTCAAATCTAATATATGCATCAAATCTTCAATGTTCATTTTCACTTTTACCTATAATCAATCTTTGTTGCATTTCAATCTCCATTTCTGAGACTGATAATGCCATAACATATTCAAGTTCCCTTTGCTCAGCTTCTGACATCCCATCCTGCAGTAAAATTCATCACACATAGCAAAAGAAATCGCCATGTCTGAACTGAACATCATCTTTTGCTTGCAAAAAGTGCTTTTCTTCATTGTCCAACAGTGAGGTATTGACAAAGTTTGTATTTTTTTTGCCTGGCTTCATTGATGTGAATGAGAAATCTAAATAATAATTTCAATAAATCATCTCTGAAACATGATTTTCAAGTTGTTCTTTTCTTTACAACAAAAAAGACAGGGATTACACAAAGTGGTCTCTCAAAATAGACAAGTTTATCTCTCATGTCTTAGAAAGATGATTTCAAATTTGTTTCCTAAGCAAGGCCTTTTGAGAATCATTTTGTTTTCAAGCCAGATGAAATGATAGAAAATAAAGTATATGGAAAGTGTTGTTTAATTTTACTGCTGAAGGAAAAAGCAGGGGCAGAAGTGAGATGTTCTCATGTCCATATCTGCCATGATTCCCTCCCAAGGTTCTACCAATATTGGTTGGCCACTCCATAGTGTAAAAATGAAATCAACCTGCAACAATTCACTACTTTATTTACACCTGTATAAGTTTTGAAGTCAAATCACCAAATAATAGATCAAATTGCATATCTAAGGTTAGCATTTTAAGATAGTGATCAAACAAATATCTTCTACTTTTTGTTTCTTAATTCTTTCAGAATACAAAATAAAGGCCTGCAAAATTAAGAATCACAATACCTTAGAAAATTGATAAATCAAACTTATTCAAACACAAATCAACAAAAGTTACCAGTATCCCTTCACAATCTATTATGTTTTTTGCCCTAATTTCTCTCCTAACACTCTCTCAATGTCCCCTGCTAAATTTGTAATAACAAAATTAATCATTAATCAGATATTGATGCACAACAAAAAGAACAGTCCCTCATTATTTATTTTCTTTTCAACATTTTTCTCTTCAGGCAATTGTAGAGGTTTCTAAATTTATCAAATTTGCATATGTATTACATTACCCAACTCGTTTCTTTTTACTTCTATTTTTCAATTTGGATCCATATAATATTAAAGACAATAAATTCAAGATCACCCACTTTTCCAATGAGCCATTACAAAGCAGGAAGGAAAAAAAAGCCAAGCCAAGAATATTGCCAAAAGGGGTGGTGTTTTTGCTCATTTTCTGCTTGCCCAAATAACTTCAACTCAAAATTCGTCTTAAGAGAAAAAACTTTATAAGAAATAAGAAAACATACCTTGTTTTGCTTGAAAGGAAGATCGATCCTAAGATGAAAAGATGATGTTCAAGAGAAGGGGTTTTCAGTCAGAAATGGAGGACGAAGGGAAAGGGAAAAAGGAGAGACTGAGAGAGAGAGATAAGTCTTGAACAAAATAGTTTCATAAAGCTGTGAAGTCTAAAACATACAGGTCTGTCCAATGGGTCATTGATCAATATGGAAATTGTAGACTGAAGCACAGAGTGAGAGAGTAATAATTCCAGAGAGAGGTACAATGTTTATGAAAAAAGTAGCATTTTGAAAAGCTTGTGGGGTATGAAAACTACTTGGTACCTTCTTTTTATTTTTATTTTTTCCCAAAGGTAAGAAAAAGAAAAGTTGGTCATAAAATATCTCCAATTATGAATTTATTAGATTCCAAAAGTTGAGTTTTCAATGGGGTTTAGTGTGTGCCAAAGGGCAATCCTTCATTTCTTATGAAGGTTCCTGGATGATGCCTAATGATAATATGGTTTTGTTCTTTTCCAAAACTTCATTTGTTGTGGATGTGGGTGCAATTAGTTTTCTTTGTGGGTGTACATTCTCTTGAATTAAAGTGTGATGAAGTGATGGAATTTGCACTGTAAACATAAGGATTAGGACTCAAGTTACAGCTCTTTTGAGGGCTACTTTTGCCAACAAGAGGGATGTTAGAAAACAATGTTTTTTTTTTCCTTGTGAGAATATTATATTACATGCAGAGTAGAATTTTTAACTTAGAATCTCTTAGTAAAGATGTCTTAGCAAAAGCTTAGCTATCATGTTTCCCCTAAAAAAGAAAAAAAAAAACAGAGAGAGATAAATTATATTGATTAAATGTTTTGTCGGCATTCCTATACTCTTGCCTTGGAGAATGCAATATTTGTTGGATGAATGTAAAAATACTCTTTTTTTTTAGGGAATAAGATTGTCTATTTTTTTTAAATGAAATCCTCAAATTTAAGATAGATTCCACTTTTTATTCTCATTCCTTAATTTATGATGAGTCCTACTTTTTAGTCCGATTGAGGGTAGGTAAATGGAGGCCTTAGATCTTTTGTGGGGTAGAAATCCACGATACTTATCATGATGGCATATGAATTCTCATATTTA
>JAOANK020000078.1:1235248-1245608 GCA_026257165.2 Telfairia occidentalis
ACTACTACCCATGGCATAAATATTTACCCACATGGATAATGTAAATGAAAGAGAAAAAAAAAGAAGGTAATGTTATATTATTTTTGTTACATTAATTATAAAATATCAACGATAATAACTAAAATTGGAAGGGTGAGTTTGATTTTAATATTGATTTTGAAAATAGTGAAGAATATATTTTTAGATAATTTCATAATATTTTCTGCCAATCTCTCACAAATTTCAATCTTGTTTCTGTCCAGCCAAACATTTTATTACATAAAATCTTCCACTTGTCAGCAGCTTTTTTCCCCACACAAATATCAATAAAATTAAAGATTAATTATTGCCTTTCATTTCATTTATTCAATTTTGTGCCAATCTCTCAACGAACTAAATTTATTTGATTTGATATTCTGTTTACAATTCAATTTTTTCTATACCTACTACATCAAATCAAATTTATATTTACTCATTATTTCTCTGCTTCGGTTTTTTTCCCTTTTTCTCTTTTTAAGAATACTTATAATTTTTTTTAAAATTCGATTGGAATTGTAAGAATATATATTTAATAAATTACAATATAAAAAATAGTAATAAAAACCTTTAAAAAAAAAGCCTAAAATTTAAAATTATATTGTTATCAAAAACCCTAAACTGGAAAATTGAAAATTATATTTGACATAAAAAAAAAATTATCTTATGCACTATAATCTATTTTTTTTTAAATACTAAATTACCCCTATGCTATTCCATTTAGAAATTGATCGATTTTTTGTTTATATGTATAATTTGAATGTAAAATAGAAACTGTTAAAATATCATAGACAAAATCGAGAAAAGGTATATGCTTGAGAACGAAAAAAATATTTAAACTTTTTTTAAAAGTTATATATATGTGCGTGTAGTTTGAAAATAAATAAAATGGGAGGTTAACGGAACAAAAAAAGCTACATTTTTTAATCCAACCTCCAACAACAACAACTACCCATATATAAAGACTTCAAAAAAATAATTAAAAAAAAAAGCTGTTTGTCGTTTCACATTCAATCCAACTCCAATTTTCAAATTAATATTATGTTTTTGGGTAATAAATAATAATAATAAAAAAGAGATGAAACGGAGAAAAGGAAAAAAGGAAAAAAAGAAAAAGACTGTAACCAAAGGTAAAGATGACAATAAATGACATGCACACGTGCGTAGCCGACTTTGCACGTGACATGAAGGATGGAGATTTTTCTTCCTTTTTTTTTTTGTTTTAAATAATAATAATGAAATTAGGTCTTGGCAAATGATGAGATGTGGCTTTCAAGCGTGTGAAGGGAGGGTGGGATTCACGTGAACAGCCCACCCCAAAAGTTCACACGTGAGATTCCAAAGGTTAGGCTGTCAATCATCAATTCGGTTTTTGCAGTTGGTTCCAACTTCTTTCTTTTCCTTTAAAAAAAAATCTGGTTTTTGAAAATTTCAGTATAAAAATCTCAAATTTTAGAAATTAAAATTTCATAAAATAATTAAATTATTTGCAACTAAATAACACGTAAAAATTTCCAAGCTGGGAGCTTTCTCAAATGATCCAGATATTAAACTATTAAAAAATAATTTAAAAACACGCATTTACACAGTTCAATATTCTCCCTCATCGCCTTAAATTTTGAAGTTTAACGGTAAATAATCCACAGCATCAAAGTAAAAACGACATTACTAACTAGACATGACCATTATTTAATATTAATAATCCATAAAACTTGGGGAATTTGAATCAAAATAATATTTGAATCAATGAATGGAAATGTATAAAATAATTAAAATTTATTAGAGTAAAATAATGTTTTAGAAGTTAGAAACTAAAACCTCATTTACTTCTCTTCGATCGGAATCACTGAATGAGAATTAAGATTTTCATTTCATTTGATAGTGTTTACCAAAATTAAGGAATGATAATCAAACGTGAGACCCATCTCAAATTTAAAAATCACTTCCCAAAAAAGAGGCAATCACATTCCCTCCAAAAAGTGATCAATTCCGTTCTCATTTTCTATTTCGTGATGCCCACACCATACTCATTAATTGTTTTACACACTTTACCATTTCTTCTCTCTTTAATAATTGTCATAACTTTTTAATTATTTAGAAATACAAAAGATTATTTTTGTAATCATCATTTATTTGATTCCAATTCCAAATAAAAGTAAATAACATGAATGAGTTTCTGATTTCGATTCCAGACAATTTCTAGTAAACAGTATCAATAGAATAAGATTCTCATTACAATTGATTTCCTCTGATTTCTTTTCATTTCGATGGAAGAAAAGTAAACAGAACCTAAGTATAATTAAAAAGAAATAAGTGTAAACTAGGTTGCACAACACTGAAAAGGGCAAAAAGACAACTCAAAACCCTAAAAAAAACCGGTTATGTATGGGTTTCGGACCACACATACATGCATAGAACAGGCCAACCTCTGTCTTAACCCCAACCTACGCCACGTGTTATTAATTTTATTTTATGTTTTTTGTCAACTGAAGTATATCTTAATTATTTAAACTTATTTTCTTTCAGGAAATTGTTTAAAAGCGTTAATAACTTTTATATAAAAGATTAATGAAATACGGAGCTTCCTTTTTATTTTTTTAATTTTTTTTATTATATTTCCGGTGAGTGTATACTTTTTTTTTTCAGTACCGGTGAGTATATACGTGTCAGTTTTCTTTGTACCTCCATTTTTCATTTGCTTATATTTTACTAGGCCTCCCAGAAATGTTAATGAATATAGGTAACGCTGTTTATGAAATGACCAAACTAACCCCTACCAAATAAAGTCTCCCTTGATGAAATGAAGGTTTTGACTAGGGCATTATGGTCATTGAGACTTTGGGATGACTCTGTGCTGTCCCCATCTTTTTATTTTATTCCGCATTCGGTTCTCAAAATGGCCGTTCGCTAAAAAATGACCATCACGGGTCCAATTTCACAATGGTATATTTCGTAATTTTCATAAATATAAAAATTACATAAAATAACTATATTAAAAGAATTTTAAATTTCAAACTTATTTTTTCACCAAGGTTCTTATATTTATTCTATTTCAAACTTTTTAAATTTTGGTCCCTAAAATTTTTACTGATGGTTTTTTTTTATTATTCTTTTGATTAATTGTAGCACATCAAACCAAAATTGAAACATGATATTTATGAATTGACTAATATTATTAGTTTCACTTGATCTCATATGCATTTTTAATAGATGCAATATAGAAAATCTAATACGAATGACTAAAATTTATATTTATGTAAAATTAAAAAAAGAAAAAATAATAAATTTTAAAATAAAATAAGCATAAAAATACCACAAAAGCGATATATAGCAAACTCATTGTATTAAAAAAAATAGAATATAGATATTAATTCAAATGGTAAGATGTTAGCTTACTTTTTTAGTTTTGTCTTTATGAGTCCTTAATTTAAATCCCTTCCCTCTAATACAAACATCTATCAATATCCAGAAATTAATAGCAAAGAATAAAATTTAATTTTTTTTAAGATACTAAAAATATATAAATTCAAAACAAAAAAAAAGAAAAGGGTGAAATGAAAATATATTAACCAAACGAAAGAAACGGAGCTATTAAAACAAAATTTGATTCTGAAGAAAAAAAAGAATAAGACAAAGAAATAAATGAAACAAATAATTATTGATGTCATTAAATACAAAAATACATCGGAAAGTGTGCTCAGTGCTCACAGTACACACACAAACATCAAAAAGAAAAAAATGTTATAATGTTTAGAAATTTTTATTACCTTTCTCTCTCTTGTCTGAAAATAAAAAAGAAAAAAAAAAGAAAATTGAAAAGAGACAAATGGAGGAAGAAAATAAATAAATAAATATGAAAAGTGAGGATGGGTAAAAAGAAAGAGAAGGCGAAGGAAGAAGAAGAAGAACAGCGACTCTCATCCCCTTTCTCTATACTGTCTTTTATTTCTTTTTCTCTCTCTCTCTCTCTCTGTCTTTGATTCCATCTAATTTGTTTCTTGTTGAGACTTCAGACTTGAGACTGAGAGAGTTCCCTTCTTCTTGCCTTGCCTTCATTTTATTCCCTTCAATTTACTCTCGCTCTCTTTTTTTTTCTTTTTTTTTTTTCTTTTTCTGGATACCCAATTTCTTTCAAAACTCAAAGCTGTTAGAGAATAAGAAAAAAAAACACACAGTCACAAAAGGAGAGATTAGGAAATTCAATCAAAAACACCATTTTAATTCTCTCACAAATTTCTCTCTTTTGTTTTGCCTGCACTCAACAGACATACACCCAGGTATTGTAAATTATTATCTTTCATCTCTCTCCAGCACATGTTTTTTATTTTGATTTTTAATTGAATTGAATTTTGTTTTTGTTTTTGTTTTTTTTTTTTTGGGTGTTGTGTTATTGTAGATCAATTTTTAGAAGGGGAGTTGAAGAGAAGCAAGTTGAGGTGGAGGTGGGATTATTATGTGGAATTTAGGATCCGATGAAGAAGAAGAATAATAACAACAAGAACAAGAAGAAGAACAATTATTATTGTTATTATTATTATTATGTGATATGGGAATCGCAAAAGGTCCATTAATTTTGTCGAATAAGCCAAGCAGTTGTGCCAATTCTTCTATGTCCCACGATTATCATCATCAAGGAATCTTCACCTTCTCTAATTCCTCCTTAGACAAATCCCCCACCTCCCACCGCCATGACCATCATCTTTCCGACCACCTCCCCCACCAGATCCGCCGTGAGAAGCTTCGAGTCGATTCCTTCCCCGACCCAATTCCGGTCGCCGGGATAGACGACCACCACCACCACCTTCATCATCATGTCTATCCTACACCTAGCGGGACCATGTTATCAGAAATGTTCAATTTCCCTCCAACTCCTGCCGCGGCCGCCGAATTCTCTGACAATTTCCGAACGTTACGGCCACCCAACTCTGCCACCGCCATGCAGCTTTTCCTAATGAACCCTCCTCCTCCTCCGCCGCCACGATCCCCGTCTCCGCCGTCCACCTCTTCCACCCTCCACATGCTCCTCCCAAACCCACCCGCGGGTTTTGAAGGCGTCGGCGTCGAAGATCATCAAGGTGGTTTCGGGCAATTTGCCGCTCAATTGGGTGGCGGCGGCGTGGTGGAAAGTCAAGGGCTTTCACTCTCACTTCACTCCTCCTCCTTACAACACTTGGAGGACGCGGCCGCTGCCGTGAAAGCCGATGAATTGAGAATTAGAGATGGTGGGATTTTGTATAATTACAACAACAACAACAATCAAGTCCATGGAGGAAGTGGGTCAGCAATATCCTCAAATATTTTGCAGTATTCTTACAATCGGAATAATGATGATTCTGATCACAATAATTCTCCCCATACGTTTCAATTAGCTGCTCCCAATCAAGTTCAAATTGGATTCGGTTCATCTAATTTGGGAGTGGTAAATGTGTTGAAGAATTCCAAATATGTCAAAGCCGCACAAGAATTGCTTGAGGAATTTTGTAGTGTTGGAAGGGTTCAATTGAAGAAGAACAAATTTAGTACTAAACACAACCCCAATCCTGAAGCCACCACCGCCGGCGGCGGCGGCTCTTCATCGTCGTCAAAGGATCAACCTCCCTTGTCGGCTGCTGATAGAATTGAACATCAGCGGAGGAAGGTCAAACTATTGTCCATGCTTGATGAGGTAATTAAGATTCCCTTTCTCTTTTCTCTCTATCTCAAGAGTCAAAACCATACCTAAAAATTTCATCTTTGTTTTCTTTTTTTAAAAAAATCAAGTTAATTACTTTTATTTCTGGGTGTTTCTTAATTGATTCGTTAATGATTATAATGAAGTTTGATTTCACTTTAAAAGCCGGCAGATCATCAATGATTTTCCACAGAAAATAATGACCAACCAGGTTGGTAGGGTTAGATTTCACAAGATTTAATTCCTTTTTTTTTTCCTTTCTTTTTTTCTCTTCTACAAGATTTAATTGCTACCCACTTTGTTAAGCTATATTCAATTGCAACCTACATTTTTTTGGTTTGTAAACCAACAACATCATTTCTATATTAAATATTTTGCTTATAAATTAAATACATTTATATAGTTGACCCAAATATAGCTAGGTAGAGAAGCAATTGATTTAATTCATTCATTTATTCATTCTTTTTGGATTTTTTGTTGAGAAAATTCAAACAAAAAGCCTGTCAATTTGGCTGTATTTGGAGAAGAAACAATGGCGAGAAACACAAAGGGTTATGATTTTGTTGTCTTATTTCATCACTTCTTACATTAATTATTCGAAATTTTTGTAAAACCCTTTTTTCTTTCATTTTAAATTACCGTCCATTGTTTTCATGTTGTTGCTGTTTAAAGAGTTTAATATACTTTAATATGAATATATTAAAAGTAAATCACAGTCAAATCCACTCTCCCCCCTTCACTGTACCTATTCAAACTTGAATCACCTCGTTCCAATTTTTCTGGTGAAAATATTTAGGAAAGGGACAACACAACAACATTAAATACTACATATTTTTTTTGTATGTAATTATGTTATGTCATTTTGGTCTGTTTCAGTTTTGAGGAGTACAGTAAATTTAATGTTTTATTCATAATCTTAATCATCTATCATCATTTAGGTCGAACGAAGATATAACTTATACCGCGAGCAAATGCAAATGGTAGTGAATTCGTTCGACCTAGTGATGGGATTCGGTGCAGCTGCACCATACACAACGTTGACGCAGAAGGCAATGTCGAGGCACTTCCGGTGCCTAAAAGACGCTATAGCAGTACAGTTGAAGCAGAGTTACGAGGCTTTAGGAGAGAAAGGAGGGAATGGAGGCTCAGGGATAACAAAAGGAGAGACACCAAGGCTGAAGCTTCTTGAACAAAGCCTCCGCCAGCAAAGGGCTTTCCACCAAATGGGGATGATGGAGCAAGAAGCTTGGAGGCCACAGCGTGGCCTCCCTGAACGATCTGTCAATATTTTGAGAGCTTGGCTCTTTGAGCATTTTCTCCATCCGTACGTATACTTTGGCCTACTCTTCTCATAATTTTGAAAAATTATCATTAAATCACTCTGGAATCAAAAAACTCAACCTGATGAATTATGATAAAATTAATCTTATTATGCTTTGATACTATGTTAAATCACCAAACAACTCAAAAGCTTAAATGGATAGATTATGATAAATTTAATACAACAATAGCTCAAATTTCACCTTTCCATCACTTCATCATTCATGACACTAAAACGTTTGGTATTTTACGCTTAATTATGTAATTATAGCTAGGTTGTTTATCGTTACACTTTGGAAATTGGGTGTTTTTTCCTTTTTCAGATATGGGTGTAGCCAAATTAAGCAAAGTTTCTGTTTTTAGATTATGGGTGTGTGAAATGAATTAACTTGAAGTATTGAATTGTGATGAGGAGAATGAATGACCAAAAGGAACAGCGATGCAGTGTCCTTGAATATGTTGTTTTTGGTCAGCTAAAAGCTAGGGTAGCAGCAATAGCAACAGCAATAGCTATAGCTGCTGAATTGAAAGAGAAGAGGGTACATAAATGTTGAGTGTTAAATCACATCTTAAGAGAGAGAGAGAGAGAGAGAGAGAGAGAGAATAGTAGGAGGAAAAGAAGAGACTGAGATAGAATCTGATCAGAAAAAAAAAAAAAAAAAAAAAAGGAAGGGGGTTTAATATAATGGGCCAAAAGCAAAAGAAACAAGGACTCAGATTGTCATTTTTCATGGTCTTTTTCTTCAGGTACCCCAGCGACGCAGACAAGCTTCTGTTAGCTCGACAGACTGGTTTGTCCAGAAACCAGGTTCTTACCCCATTCTTTCTCTTTCCCTTTTTAACCTCACCACCATTACATAATATATTTTCACTACAAAGAAAAAGGGAAGAACAAGCTACTACTTGTTTCTTAATTATACTGTGAATCAAAAAGGAAAAATTCAAACTTTCCTTTCCCTCTCTTTCTCTCTCTCTTCAATATTATTCTTTTATATGACATCATGGAGTGTGAAAATGGCGAAAGGAGGAGGATAATAAAATCCCCAGAGATGAATTGTCCTTTTTGTTATACGTTTTTATGTGCTCTCTTCTTTTTATGTTTTTCTTATTAATATTATTCATTATTTTTTGTTGTATTATGTTTTGAATATCTTGTCCCATTGGCTTTCTTTTACCCTCCGTTTTTTTGCCTTGCATGAAAAGCCAAATTCCCAACCTCCTCTGCCCTTCCTGCCATTAATGTATCCCTTAATACAGCTTTTCCCTCCGTCTCACCTTTATTAATTTATTGTGTAACAACATAACAAAATTATATTTTTTTTTTGTTTGTCGGAGAAATTAAGTAAAAAAAAATGACAAAGAAACTTGTCTCATGATCACTATTATATTTTAACTAACGTTGAAAAAAGGATTTTTTTTTTTGAACAATTTTAAATGGTGGTCGGTGACATCGTGGGTTTGTTTTGTTTGAATTTGACAGGTGTCGAATTGGTTCATAAATGCAAGAGTTCGGCTGTGGAAGCCAATGGTGGAAGAAATGTACCAACTTGAAGGCAAAATTGAAGGGGGAGGATCAGAAGACGAGCCAGAAAACAAGACCCAAAACAGTGGCGGTGGAGCCTTAAATGCACAAAATCCAACATTATTGCCCACCACTACTACTTCATCAGGAGCTCCACCGCCGTCAACCACCGGGGCGGAGGAGGCGACGGCGGGGTTCACGGCGGGGCATGAGTACTCGGAGCTGCAAGATGTGTGGCGCCATGGAAGTGGAAATTATGGGACCATGTCTGAGGATGTTACAGTTACAACCGCAGGAGCTGACATAAACAACATCAACAACAACAATAATAGTCATGGGCCCACACTGATAAGGTTCGGGACCAGAAATACGGCCACCGGAGACGTGTCCCTCACTTTAGGGCTCCGCCACGCCGGCAACACCTCCGCCGCCGATAACGCCTCTTTCTCCCTCACACACTTTGGACCCTCTTCGACTTGAAATTCCCGCCATCCCTTTATATCCTCAATACTCATCAAATTAAATCACCCCTTTTAATTTTGTTTTTTTTTTCCCCTTTTCCATAGAAAATTAATTATCATATATCATGGTCCACTTGCAATGTATGTACCGTACGTAGCAGCATTTGTGTAATTAGGGCTTTGCTTTGCCTTTAATTTGCTTTCCTTTGTGGGGTTGATTAAATTATTGTTAATTGTATAGTAGGTAATTTTTCTTAATTTTCTTTCCCTTTTTCTCTCTCCATTTTGTGGACGTATAATTAGAAAGAAGTAAAAGAGATTATGTAGTGTGTATTAGACTATCTTTTGAATCTAAGAATGAAATTTTTATACTTAATTTTCTTATTCAGGTGAAATCGTTTTTTGCTAATCGGATATTTGAAACACAAAATACTCTACTTTAATCTAGCATATAGATAAATGCAAATGATACATCTATATTGATTATATATATAGTTTCCATACTTTTCGTCTAATGTTGCTTATGGTAGTAAAAATTTAAGTATAGTACCATATAGAAGGCTAATACAACTTCTTAATATGTTACTAAAAAAAGAAAAAAAAAAGAAAACGTAAAATCAAAGCATAACTTCTGTTTCTATATTTTTACATTTATGTTGATTTCCTCTCAATGTTTCAAAATTTTTAATTTTCTCTTTATACTAAATACTCATTTCTATTGACCCCATTAACACTTTATCATTAATTTATATCAATGTTACATCTACATTACGCTACATTTTCTTTACATTTACACGTTACTTTTGGGTAGAAAAACCGCTGAGATTAATGAATTAAACAATAGAGACTAAAAATTAAAAATTTCAAAAATATATGAATGAAGTTGACACAAAATACAAAGGGCTATACATATGTAGATAAGAAACTAGATAGTTGTCACACTCACACAAAACGAAAACATATATATATATATATCAATTACTTGCAACAAATTTAATTTCCCTTTGAAAGGGGTTCTCCAATTTGGTAGGTTTTTTTTTTTTTTTTCCTATGAAAGCTACATTTGCAAAGTTTTGGGGCACCATATTCCATTTGCATCCACACATCATAACAACCAAACTATATATAGAGATAGTGTGTTCTGACTGCCATATGTGTGTTGTTGTCGTTGTTGTTGTGTGAAATGGTCTTTTATTAGATATTTTACATAATTTACTTTGTCACCAAACGCACCAATGTTTCCTTAAATCACAAAACAATCTTATTCAAAGCAACAACAACTTCTTACCTAATATGTCTTTGTATTGCCACTTACTTTGTTTTTTATTTCACAAAAAAAAGTTCATTATTTTTATATGCCTAAGCACTAAG
>JAOANK020000078.1:1265211-1277811 GCA_026257165.2 Telfairia occidentalis
GCGACTCGAATTCCTTCAGACGCTCCTCGAGTTCGTGCTCGATCGTTCCGATCGCACGCTGGACCGTCTCGGTCCCGATTAAGGTTTTTTTTTAGTTCTAACAATATATGGAGATAGAGATTCAAATCTACGATCTTTTGTCGAAAAAATATATATTTACCGGTTGAACTATATTCAAGTTAACGTTGTGAACGAAGGTTTTTATGGGTGTGAAAAGCTAACAAAAAGCTATTAATAAATGGGGTAGGCGGGAGGGAAATAATTGAGATGATTGGAGTTAAAAATGAAATGGGCCAATGGCAACTACTCAAAATGTTACATAGGTCGTGGCCTCGTTGGCAAAACCTTTCCTTTCAACACACTCTTATTTAATTTCTAACCTAAAAACTTAGCCTTCCCCATAGTCCATAATATGCAAAACCTTTCACTTTTAATGCAACTCACTAACCCCATCACCAACCATAGTCTATTTAATTTGCCATGACATCTATCAACTACACTACACTAACTATACTATTTAATTGAGGTTTTTTTTTAGTTCAACAACGTGTGGAGATAAGATGATTCGAACACATGACCTTTTAGTCAGTAAGATATCTCTTTAACTAGTTGAGTTATGCTCGGCTGGACACTATTTAATTGAGTTTAAACATACCAACTCTTATTTTAATATCATATTAAATGTCATTCATAACTTAGTTTAAAGATGATTTATTGATTGAGTATTGCAAATGTGTGAAAAAAAAACATGGAGATTGGAAAAAACTATAGTTATTAAAAATTGGTTAAATTATAAATTTAGTTCCTAAACTTTCAACATTGTGTCTAATAAGTGCAAAAACTTTCAATTGTGTTTACTAGAGCCTTGAACTTTCAATTTTGTACTTAATAGATCTTTGTTCTAATTGACATTTTTAAAATTCACAAATTTATTAGACGAAAAATTGATAGTTTACAGTTATATTAGACACAAAATTCAACATTATGTCTAATAAATCTATTAAATTAAAAAAAATGTCGAATATGTCAGCGACCTAGCTACAAAATTGCGAGTTTTAGGGACTTGTTAGATACTCTTATACACAAAATTGAAAATTGAACCTACTTGACACAAATATGAAAGTTGAATAACTTAACTTATAATTTAACCTTAAAAATTTTATATTTGTGGGCAGAAACAAAATTTTTGAATTGATGATCAATCAATCTCTCATATACCTTTGTCAATATTTTCCTTCTTGCCTAATAAACTTGGCTCTACATAAAAAGTCTCCTTCAACAACATCAATCATTTTCAGGGGAAAAAAGAAAAAAAAAAAGGAACCCTTTAATTGGGTTGGCTCATAAATGATAAACCATTATGAACTATCATATACGTACCATCCAATTCTGGAGACCTATCATATTGAAGAGTTCATTAGAGTGGGTCTTTATTTGAGAAGTGTGTCCCCTTGCATAACATTAGTTTGCTGTCTCCACTTACTCTTCTCATTTGAAAGGGGCCACATTATGGAGAAAGAAGGCTGTAAAGGGTGCCATTCCCCTAAAATAATAGTCTTTCCCCGACCCTTTTGGTTCCTTTTAATCGATGTTACATGTCTAAACCAGTTGAACTATACTCTGGTTAATAACTATTTGATAATATTATTAGGATCGTGTTCAATGTATATAGATATACATGCATTATCCCTACTCTTAAAAGTCACATAGGCTTTTTTTTTTTTTAACTATCACTATCAGTTAAAGGTAATATGAATTCAGCTTAATAAATGACAATAATAGAGTCTCATATAATGAAGTGTTCATAATTGTAAACCTTTGGTTGAGCCTGAACCACACAAGTGTCTGAATCTCACTGAATGATCCATCACTGTAATACTATCTAAGAATTTACACAGTGAAAAGTAAATTCTAATTCTTTCTACAGGTAAAGAAAGATAAAATTGCATTCATCTATGGAGAATGACCAACATATATCCAACAAATAAAAGAGGGGAAAAGGCATTCAAATATACTTTCATTATGATATGACACAACAAAACTGTCTTTTTTTTTCTCTTTTCTCTTCTTTTCTTTGGTTTAAGTATAACTGCTACACTTACTGTAACTTTTACTGCCTTTTTTTTTACTCCAATTAATTCCAGTTTGTTCCATTTGAACTTTTCTGTTGTTTCTTTCATCTGGCATTTCTCAACAAATGTTCCAGAACATATGAAAACAAAAGAATCTTATACCTCAAACAAAAGAGAGGGCAAGGACCATGCAAAAAGAATAATGCTTTTGCTGCCAAATCATAAGGCATTGCATGCCTATTCATTCCTGCACCTTCTATTGCAGATTCCTTTCTCACTCATCATCATATGTGTAGTATTCTCACTCCTCAATTGAATGAAAACTCATAATTCTTTTGAGTAATTTCAATTTGAGAAATCTTATCAATCTAGTTTAATTGGGCTGATGCCTTGGATTACAAACTTGCTTTAACCTGTCTCACATGGATTTTCTTAAGATTTAAGCTTGAGATTTTCTTTATATAAAAAAAGTAATAAACTGAGTCATATACTGATTAATTTAAGCCTTTTTCAACTTTTTTTTAAAAATCTGTATCAATTTTCTTGGCAGTTGCATAGGTTGAAGTTTGAGACTAAACTGTGATAAACAAAACCTTTTAGATGATTAATTATCAACTTTCCACCAACCCCATGTGAGTGGATATTAATTTCCAACCGACAGAGGAAACTTTAAGCCATTTCTGATACAACTAAACTTATGGTTTACTTAATCATATTCTAATCAAATTCAAAATGGCATGGCGTTGACCATAAACGGTTGCTGTTTCGATCGGAGCTCTGGAAAAAAGGAGAAAAATGACAACACCCTCCAAGTTATACAGCTGCTGCTCTCTGTTAATGGGGTTTCTGTTTGCGTATTCGACAGCAGTTCAGTTTAACGATCCCGGTACTCCAAACCCTTTTCTTCTTATCCTTCAATTAGCCAATTGGGATATGAAAGATCCAAACTTTTCAAATCTTAGGCTTCTTTCTGTTGATGATGATCTGAAAACAAAGAATTTTTTTTAAAAAAAACTAGACTGTCTACAGGAACTGAATATCGAATTTGAGAACTCGTTGAAATTGTTTTTGAGTGATGTAATTAGAACCTAAACTTTGGTTGAATCTCAAATTCTAATATGAACTTGGGCAGATTGGTATTTGTGGGTTCCACTTTATGGCTGTGCTTGTGCTGTGAATCTTCTCAACTGGGTTATTACCTTAGAAGCCATGGATTTTGTTGCCAAGACAACACTGGGACTTGGAATATATTTGTGGTTGAAAGTGGTAGCAGAGGATTATGTGAATGGTATTGCAGGGTTTCTCTCTCTAGATTTAAGTGAGAGAGTGGTGAGGGAGAAAACAGGAAGTGGGTTGGTTGTATCTTCCATGATTTTACAGCTGATAGCAGCATCAGCATCACCCAAAATTCACAGAATAAGTAAAAGTAAAAGGGTGTTTCCAAGATATCTCTCATATGGTAAGGATAGTTTATTCTACTCTTCTTTGTTCAAGACAAATTTCTGTTGTTTAGATTCCATTTTAGTCCTCCCTGAATTATAATTTTTGTATGTTATTAGCTAACATTTGACATGAGCACATTTTTTACCCATTGATATGATAAATTAGATATCTTCTTTTTTTTTGGGCCTAAATAACGTTTTCACTTGAAATGTATGTCTGATATTCTGTATGGAAATGTGGCTGCAGGAATGGCAACGCAGGTGGCCTTCGGCTATGGGCTTCCCATTTTCTTCTTCTTGGTTCAAAAGGGCAAAATGAAATTCTGAACCATGTTGGACAAATATTACTCTAGAAACTTCAAGAGGGGAGAGAGAATTATTTTCAATTCAATCTTGGTTGCCTTAGCTCCATGTATTTTCCAATTTATAATGCAAAATCTTGATTAAAAAGACCTATTCTAATGGGACAATTGAGAATGATCTGCCACAGTTGAAATACAATACACTTTAAAAAACTCATCATAACAGCCAAAAGAAGGAACATAATTATTCCTAAAACTTCCTTAAACTTTCGAGAACAAAAAAAGAAAAACCATTTACAATGTGCTAAGCTAAACTAAGTTGGTTGGTTCAGCAGTAAACGTGAGATAAATCCAAAACTACAAACTAGAGGGGGCTGGGGGCGTCGACATTTCTTCAACAGTTAACAAGTTCCTACATACAGAAAATTTATTTTTACCATTTTCCTCTGATCCCAACGATACAGTTTCCAGGCTGAGGGAGTTGCTTGTGGCTAGATGAGGGAATAAGACCATAAATAATCCTCAAAAGTTCAGGGATGCGCTCTCAGAATCTCTCTTGCTCCCCTTTCCGAACTTTTAAGCTCCAGATCTTTTTCGCTCAAATGATGGGGTTGTACATGCTCTTCAAACGTTTTAAATAAAGGTGGCCTCAGCAACTCGAAGATTCACAGCCGCACAGATTGCCTCCGGGCAATAGCTCGCGTCGATAGTTGAATGTCAGCTCTTCACCAGTAGCTATCTGCACAAGTACATGAATACGTATTTTTATATGAAGATTGTCTTTGATAATTCAAAATGTTTCTGAAATAAGATCCCTAACATAGATTTCGAGTTATGGTTCATTAGGTTATAAAAGGAAAAGCAGAAGTGGAGAAACAATAAAAGGTCCTAAAGTGGGTTGGCCTATGCATCCCAAAAGTCAACCCAGTTACAGAGTAATTAGCAACTGAAATATGCTCTGAAATCCATCATGATATTAAAGTGAGTACTTACATCCCGGTTTGCATACAATCCAATATGTGAGCGTTGATATTCCATGCTTTCGACAAGGACTTGGTAAGTTACAAGATTTGGTGAACAACTGCAAACGACCAAGAATTTCAATTGTAAAAAAGTAGAGATGTATATCTCTTGAGAAATGCACGATACAACATTAACCGACCCTCGAAACTTCACATCAAATAATGACGTAAACAATGTATGATTTATATAATTGTTAACAATACAATCGGTTTCATGTTATTAGATAAATGAAGAATCTTAGCGCCAAAAAGTTAAAGATAAAGAACATCAGGGGCCTATTGTATAATCATGTATTTTGAATATAATATGAGGTAAAAATAGTTCTAAAGGAACTGATAGCAGCATTCTGAAGATTTAAAAGAAATGATCACGAGTATAGAATAAATTTGACGCTCATAACTTGGTTGGCCTTAAAATGGTCACGAGAGATCAGAAATACCAAAAAAATTACCAAATGTTTGAACGAGCGGAAAGAACATGTTGAACACAAATCTCTGCTCACCTGTGATTTATGAATCTTGAGACATTTCCATAATTTGTGGCATCAATAATATATCTAGCTGATCCTTCGACTAATCTGCTAATGTCATTAATATGTGCATCCACATCCAAGAAATAGCAGTTGCCTTCACTATTATACCTAATAAAAGTTATATAGAATCAAATATAGGGAAAGACTGATTTTAAAGAGAACTTTCAAAAAATCATACAAACCTGTCACGTCTCCTGTTTGCTTTCTGTTCATCCAACACCTCCCCAACATACTCGCAAACAAACGTGCCACGCAGGATGGCTTCCCCAGCCCTCACTGCCCATCCCTGTGTTGTTTTTTACAACATATAAGAAACTACTGAAAACACCATCTAGGACACTAAAAGTTATATACAAGTTAGAGAAAGCCAAATCAAAAGATGCATAAAGAAGAAATTGCCTTTGTCTTTGTCATGAAGACTTCAAGTTTCACTTGAACTCCATTTTGCAACACTCTATTTGGACAGATTCTACTACAGCTGCACCTTTCATTACACTCATAGACAAGGTAACCTTCCTGCACAATTACATTTGTTATAAATGCGAGCATTCAAAAAGACGACTCAATCTCAGAAAAATCATTCATTAAAAGGTCGGAACAAAAAGAAATAAGGTTCTAAAATTTAAAGACTTCCAAAAACCAAGGACAATAGCTTTGTAATGGTCCAGAGAAGATTATACAATAGCAGATGAATGAATAAAAAGCAAAAGAGAGCGCAAGTTTATTTAATATCAACAAAGTACTCTTAGACACATTGATATTTCATATAAAGAAAAAAATTACAAATTGTCAGTGTCAAGCAACAAATCAGCATGAGTAAATCAAATCATCAAATGATTCAAGTCTAACTTAACAAAACTAGCAATTAAATAAGCCAAAGTAAGAGAGGGGGAGGTGGGAATAAACAATATAAAGTGTATTGCAGTAGCTCAAAAACAATTGGAACGTGTGGATGAGTTGGCTGGAAAATAATGGAAAACATACCTCCAGAATAATCCGACCATTGTCATCATATGGGAACCTGCGACGCATGGGATTCCCATAAATGTCCTTTGGATCTTCATAATCACTATCAAAGAGGTATACATGATCGCAGGTTTCAGAAGAACAGAGTGAATGAGGACAGGCGCATCCAAACGGCAAACTCTGGGCATAATGTCAAATATAAAAGTGACTTTACATTGTGTACATTGAAAATTTACAATCATAACTAGATTTTATTCAGAAACGATGCCCAGAAGTTATATAAAAGCATTTTGATGCCCACCAAAACCAGAACAATATGCAGTATCCTGAATAGTACAAACGAATAAAATCTCTGTGTGCCTCTCTACTAAGGATGCATATGCAGATTGTATAAGAAATTTATATCGACCCATTTGGTAGTTAAATCACAAGGACTTCTACAAAAAAACGTTAGGAAAAAGTAAGGACATGTGTCATGAACAATAACACCCTAAAAGAGCTCACAGTTAATTTACATAATTTCCATAAAGAAGAAAAAGGAAGTAAAATCAAGAATGTATCTCAGTTTAGCATTAGTTTTGAGACAAAAAGTAGTTCTTGTAGAACTACCTCTGTATGAATAGCGAGGGATTTATTGAGCAACGGTTTCTTAATATAGGTAAAATTCTCCCAAGGCATGAAGTATCCAGCATTTTGACCATCAGAGTTAGCTAGAGGTATGTGAGGTGAATTCCTTTGACCTTCATCAGCTACACAGACGACAGGAACTAATTCCTGGCCAAAGCTTATATCTTCACACAAGACGATGACCTTTTCCTTTACTTGCTGGCTTGAAAGATGAGAACCGATGACATAATCACATCTGTGAGCTTTCCGTTTGCTACTTGCAGGATCAGGAGGGAGTGCATTCTTGCGGTCCCCAAAACCATTTGCATGAGGCATCAAATGGGGAAACAAAAGAGGATTCTCAAATGTCTCACATCCTTTCGGACAAACAAAACCCTTGATATACCAGTTAACGTTGCCTTTTTCCCTGCATAATTCAGCTGCCTTAAGATAAAAATATTCAGGTAATACTCCAAACTTCTGTTCCAGAAGGACTTTAAAATTGACCTTGCAACAAGCAGAATGAGCAAAAGACAAAATGTCAATATTGGTAGGTGATAATTTTCTTTTCTGAATCTCAGAAACCAATGCCTTCGCAACAGTTGAACCTTGGGCCAATTTACGAGAACTTGCTAACTGGGACACGTGAGGTTGAAGGTTTATGCTTCCTGTGCTTACTAACTTTGAAGCTTGAATATGGTTTTTCATGCTAACTTTTGTTCTGTTTCTGATCCTATTTGATGCACCTGCTAGTGTCTTCTTAAATCTAGGATGACCAAGTTTCCCAGATTTTAGTTTATAAGCATAATAATGTAATCCCCTCTTTGCAGGTCGGGCGTTAACTGAACCTGGTCCCATGTGCGCAGCTTGATGGTGGCGACCAAGATCAGGCAGTAAATCAAACTTCAAACCACAAAACCTACAAATAAACTTTCGTAACCCACTTACATTCTTGTTGACATTCTCCTGAGAAACTATATTACACTGCTTGGGTTTGACTGGGGAATCCTCACCAGAAGAAGAATTATGCTGTTGAGTAGAATTTGATAATCTGAAATCAACAGGATGAACAGAAATTACATGTAACCATAATTGTTCAGTATTCCCAAAATGGCTGCCACAAGGTATACACTGCAGAAGCATGCATTGCTCAACAAATGGTGCATGGTGTCTCTCCTGCACATGAGTTTCTAAAACTTTCTTATTGGTGAATGAATCCAGGCAGATGGCACAAGCATAACCTCTGAACAGCCACTGTGCTTCCTTTTTATGACCATCCATGAAGTGAGTACTGAGTGCTTGGTCATCAAGAAATTCTTCAGAGCAAATTTTGCATCTAATACTCGTATTATCATCGGAATTACCTGAAGCTAATAATGGCCCTGGAGTTGGTAATTCCATTGAATGTGAGGAAAGTTGTGCTTCTTCAGCATCGAATCCCCACATCCTTTTTAATCTTTCTTTTTCACGACAAACTAATTTCATAAACTGTTCCCCAACTCCAAAATTTTTAGAAGCTTCAGACAGCGCCCACTGAAATTGGACCTCCATAGGAACTGGATTCCTCAGTGATAAAATACTTTTAAAAAGCCTGTAAAATAGCTCACAGGCTTGATGCAAATGTATTCTTAGCTCTTGAGAGTTACAGTCTCTTAAAAGATCCATGAATACTTCCTTGGAAATTACTCTACTCTTACCATTTCTTGCACGTTTAAGCCAGCTGGGTAGGTGCTTTTCACAATATAGAGAATGACGTTTTGGGCTTTCGAAACATGGATTGCTGTCAATAAGTTCACAAGAACCGATACAGTGTCGAACCTCTGAGGCAATAGAATTTTTTCCATGATGCTCAAGTTTATCAGATGAGCTATTTCCATTATTGGTCACATCACCCTCATCTACTCCAAGGGGATTTCCAACATCCCCAACAAATTTTGTTTCTTTATAACCAGTGTCTTCTACACTATAAAGGTCTTGTTGCTTCTCAATAAGTATATTTTCAAGGGAATTTGACTCTGATTTTGCTTCACTCCTTGGTCTGTGCTTCTTACAGAATGAGGAGCCGAATAGAGATCGATGCTTGCACCTAGTTCCAAGAACAGTAGTACCTTGGCACATTGATGATTCCACAGAACGAGTCTGTTCTTTCTTATCAGAGTTGCCTGTGAAACGAGAGGATAAATGCACGCAACAATAAACATCACCCTCATTGGCCCACCTAACACACTGCCTTCCCTTGGATTCAATAAAAGCTATGCATTGTCGATTCTTATTACCATAATTTAAGGGTTTTTCTGCAATTACTTCAGTAAGAGGTATCAGTTCCATGTCCTTGCAAGAGGCTAGCTCCAAATTTCCAGTCTGAACTACAATCCCAGACGACCTACCAGGTATAGTACTGAGTGAGCCAGCTGATGTAGCAACCTCCATCGCATCTACTTTATGAGATTCTGATGCTAATTTAGCATTTAAATTATTTCGGATATTGAAAAAACCGGAATCAATATCAAGAGCCATAGCTTCATCTGAGCACTTTGATTCCACCAGTGAAGCATGTACCTCTGCACGACGAACTTCAAGCTTGGGTCTCTTCCTGCTAACTTGGAGAGTTGTAGCTAAGAAAGCCTCAACAGTCTGTTGATCTTTGTCTCTGGTACTGGGAAGGGTGGGAGATATTGAAAACCATTTAGTAACTTCATGCTTCCAGGTTTTCCACACAGAACTAAAAGTAGGCTGCACTGGTGCATCACCGTGAGAGTTCACTTCCTTCCACAAAATAGCATCAGCCAATTCCTACAAAAGAAAAGAGAAACTAGATCACTGAATCTTTGATATAGAATTAGCTTTCGAGCATCAGTACTTGATGATAGAAGCTTATTTCTCAATACCACATTTCTCAATTTCCTAATGAAGAAAAAAGTTCATGCTGTCTGTACAAAATGACACTGCGCTTCAAGAGAAATGGCCAAAAAGTATGGACCCACCCTAACTAATCCAAACATGTCAAGCTATTAATAAAACAAGTATGGACCCACCCTAACTAATCCGGGGGCCGTGCCCGCCCCAAGGTTAAGCTTAAGCTTTTAAGTTGAATTTTGAGACGACAAACTTTGTAGGGTCAGCAACAGGTTAAGAAGGTTAGCACGATACGAGTTGGGTGACCATGGAAGCAAACTACATACCAACCAGAGTGCTGGAGGAGACTCAGCAGCTGGTTTAGCGCTGCCAGGGATGACAGCACAGGTGCAGTGCCATGCATAAGGCAGTGTGCATGGGGCAAACAAGCAAGCAAACAGCAAAGGACAATGCATGAGCGTGAGACACAAGACGGTTATAAGTAGGCTTGGGCTGGGTAAATGAACAAGTAACAAGCATGTGATGTACACATGGGGTAGAAAGTGATAATTAAAATTTTCATAATCTGCACAAATGGATGAAATAAATGATTGTTAAATCACAAATGAACCCAAAAGGTTAAGCTTATGGGTTATGGTAAATTTAATCTTATATCAAGGCTTTAACACTCTCCCACACTTGTGGGCTGAAAATTGAACAAAGTCCAATTAGTGGTTATCATTATTAAACAGGGAGAAAATGACATTACGAGTGGTTCGGACCTCCTGTTCTGATACCATGTTAAATCACTAATGAATCTAAAAACTTAAGCTTATAGATTATGCTTATGGTAAATTTGATCTTATATCAAGACTTTAACATTGATGGATATCTTTCACACCAAATCCAAGGAGATCCGATACAAGATGGAAATATACCAGAGTTCGCATGGATCAAGGAAGCCACCAATGAGGAGATTCATTTGCAATAACCTTCCCATGATAGTAACTGGGGTCGCTTTTTTTTTCTTTCCTACGCAAAGTTGTCTTAAATATTGGTATGGGTTGGTCTTTTTCTATTTTGTATGGTAAGATTGCAGAACCCATATGTTCTCTAGAGTCTAGATTGATTTTATTTTGTTGGTTGAAATTTTTTCTTTCAGATCTTCGGCGTTGCTATGAGGTAAGCCGTGACCAGCATGGAGCTTGGGGGCAAGCATGAGACTGGCTGTGAGATTGATTTCCGTGGCATAGGTGTGCAGGATGCAATCACTGAGGCTCCATACACTAAGCTGGGAGAATTGGGGAGCTTGCAGTGTCGGCACAGCACCACGTGCATGGCAGTGCACATGCAGATACACACATGCAAAGGCGCAGGGCAGGGCAAAAAGCATAAGGTAACATGCAAGTAAGATTACGTTGAACACACAGGCAAGCAGCAAGCATGTGATGGGCAAATGGGCTGGCAAATTTGTGAGATTTGAAATTTAAGTTGAATCTTAGTATCGTGTCAATGGATGAGACAGGGATATCTTTGAACCCAAATCTAAGGATATCTTATCCAGGGTGAAGATAAGGTAGTTGTGTGGATCAAGAAAGGTGCCAACAAAAAGATTCACTTGTAAAGAACACTCTATGAATCTAGTAAGACAAGATAAGCATGCGGCTGTACAGAATCAAGGATAAGCAAAATCATGAAGAATCCTCAACAACATGGACCCTAAAGAGATCCAGAACAATTTTGTAGACAAGGAAGAGGAAGGTGAGCAGTAAAGAAAAAGAGCTTATTATCAAAAAGTTTACAAGGAGGCTTGTTCCTTTGTTATTTTTTAATGAAGGATGTAAAAGTTTCCTGGTAAGTGTCTTGCACAGATAAAGCAAGAATGCATAGGTGAGCTCTATCTTCCTCATTTTTATCCTACCTTCATCCCACTAAGTTTGAAGTTCGCTTAGAACCTATACACTTGATCTTGAGTGTCAAGGCTGACTAGGTGGTATCTTACCATCTAAGCCGCACATGGATGAGAAGGTCATTCCATGTGAGGGGGAAAAAAAAGGTTTCACTGGTGAATGATTTCAAAACCTCTCAAAAAACTGTGCGACACTAAGCAAGTTCAAGAGTACAAATTATTGACATTATACTACTTGCTACTTACATACAAACATTACATGTTTTCTCTTTTATCAAGTGAAAGAAACTGGATGTTCTACCTTTCCCTCAAGGGAGAAAAGCAGAGGAGGGAAAAGAAGGTATGCTCATCGTTGCAATTTTCCGTCAAAATAAAAAGAATAGGTTTATCCCTGCAATTTTTTCAACTTTCAATAAAAATAACATGACAACATAAAAACAATAAGCATCACTGCATTTCCCCATCATTCTCCATCAAAACATGTTTGAGACAAGCTATATGGAGACAAAAAATCAGGTTCTCAAGTAAGGCATTACCTCCTTTAGCATTTCAATAATTTCTGCAGTTTGAGCATTTTGACATCGCTGTACCCAAGAATGCAAAGAATTTTGAAGCCAATCTGAATTCATGAAGAACTGCACTATCATCTGCAAAGGAACAAACATTAGTTTTATGACTATCCATAATAGAAATCATTCACAGGAATAGGAGAGCTAAGAGTAGAAGTTGAAGAGTAGATTCCAAACATTGTAGAAAGACGATCTTAAAAAGAAAAACTAGAATAAACATAGACCTTTCAACCAACTACAGGTGACACCAAGGAGAACATGGACTTGAGCCAAACAAAAAGCTAGCTTAGAATCAGAATCCAAATGTAAGGAGCCTTTTGGCTTCTGATCCATTTTCATTTCAT